>CM077287.1:64860915-64940915 GCA_039654925.1 Anguilla pacifica
TTAAACAAGCCACTTTCAGTGACACTTTAACCCCTCAGGGGTGCCGAAGACTGCCAGTTAAAAAAGAAAAAGACGACACATTTATCCTCCATTTTGCTACAAATGACAAAATGAATGATCATTCCACCGAAGAATCAGCGGTGATTGTGGAAACTTAGAAAATGCCAGCTGCTGTCACACAGCTTCTCCTCCCAGAAACCCATCATTTGCAATAAAGGCTCAACATTCTTTTTTTTTTTTTTTTTAACTTTTTAATAAAGTTAACTTTTGTAAGAGTTGCCAAGTTCTCTGAGAAGTTGGAGTGAGATTTCCAAAAATTTCCGAGTTAGGCTGAACGTGTGGAGGATGATTCACACAGCCCCTGCTGTGTTTGAAGCCTGTTGGCTGAGCGTTAACACGTTGTTTTTTCTTAGCTATACCAGCGCGAATTTAAAAATAAAAAATGAAAAAAAAAAAATAAATAATAACCTTCTTTTCACAGGTCCTGAGACCTATAAGACTTTTTTTTTCTACATTTTTCCAAAGTTTGACTCAAAATTGAATTCTTTTTTTTTTTTTTTTCATTCTGCGATTTACCAAAATTAACTTGACACACTGCGCTTGTGAAGAAAAGCAAGTATTTATTTGTCAGTCGAAGTTAAGAACACGCTGACTGAATCTATGCCATTACCTCCTCCATCAAAAATTTTAGCGGACTTGGAAGATGTATTTTTAGTATTACACAATAATATATGTTCAGTGTTAATTCAACTCTAACAGACTTTAAATTCAATAGTGGCCACATCAGTGTTCACTATTCTGTCAAAGCTGATGACAAAACTTATGATTTTATATCAAGTTTGTTAGTAACATACTCAATTGTTAGTAACATTTAAAGACATATTGCATATGATTGAGCTATTTAATTTGCCTACTGTAATTTTCACATTTCAATGGGATTATTAATGCAAAGAATGTATGGAAAGAATTCCCTGTGAAATGATAGAGCTGGCACATTTCATCAACACCATTTTCCATTTGAATAAATAAATAAATGATCTGATGCCTTGTCCAAAGGTCGATCCTGCCTTGCGTCAAATGCATACTGGGATAGGCTCCAGAATTGGACAAGTGGGTATCGATAAAGGACAGATGGATGGAGGGTGGAGGGTTGGAGGGATGTTCCTGGATGTTCCTGTTGGCTAAAGCTGATGAAGAAAGCTAGTTTTTTTTTAAACATATGACTTCACCACAGTGTTCCTCTGCCCATTACACCTAAAAACCTGATCATGTGACAATCACATACACAATGGTCTTACCTGATCATGTGACAATAACACACATATATAGCTTATATACCAAGTGTGACTAATGTGACTTAATATTATTGATGATGATGGTTAGTGGTATTGTTTTGATGTTGTTTTGATTATTATCATTATTATCATTATTATTATTATTATTATTATTATTATTATTATTATTATTATTATTATTATTACTACTACTACTACTACTACTAAATTCAGATTTCATATAATCCATGTCAAGCTAAAGAACTGCTGCAGTTCATTTTAGGCAGACCTAAATAAAGGTCATGGCTGCATACTTACCAAACCACTGCCATTGCACACTGCAATACACCGTGCTGCCAGTCTCAGAAACTCATTTCAATTACCACTTCAGTAATGTGTTTACTTGTTTATGAGATATGCAGCCATTGTTATGAAACTTTTGTTCTGAAGCAGACTGTTTAATATTGGAAGGAGCCAGTGCCTTAATCCAGATGGCACTGAAGCAAACCTGCTGGGGATGAGATGACTGTCATCACTGCTTCCTTCCCAAATAGCACAATTGCTCATTTTCCAATTGCTAGAAATATGATAAATAAATGGTTACTGACAGATAAGATTTGTGTATTTTTTTAATTTTAATTTTGCCAACACTCCCACTGTTGAATCTCTACTGACCCCAGCCACAGCACAGTCAGCAGTGTGCCCAGCCAGCACAGCCAACAACTACTTTAAAAAAGAATGCTGAGCAGCAGAACTCAACGGTTGCACTGCATGGGGCAGTTGGGGCAATACAGGGTAATATGGGGCATAAGGGTTTTGCAATAACCCATCATCTTCGTTTAGATTCAATGAGACCGCACGGTGGAGGCAGCTGGGCCTCGATCGGTTGGGTGACCTGTACCTATCTTCCCTCCTTCTTAGGTACTTTCTTATACACAGCGCCAGGTTGCTTTCAACATTGCCTTTTTAAAGCACCTGAATCCATCCATTATTTATACCTGTTTATCCTGGGCAGGGTCATTGGTCCTGGAGCCAATCCCAACATGCATTGGGAGATAGGCAGGAATACACGCTGGACAAGCTACCCACATACCAATGAGCCTCAGATTAGCCTACCTGCATGTCTTTGGACTGTGGGAGGAAACCCAGGTGGACCCCGGGAGGGCATACATACTCCACACAGACAGGCCCAAGCCGAGATTCGAGCCAACCTTCCTAATTTGAGGCGACAGCGCTACCCACTACACCACCGTGCCACCCTTAAGCCTGTTCCCCTTTTTTTTTGTCAGGCGGGGGCGTTTCCTGTGTGAAGCGGTGGCTGTTCATTGGTTCAGCCCATATGTGCCACAGCACGGGCTTTGTGTGATCATGCACAGGTACTGCATGCTCGCTCAGCATAGCTGAGCACACACAGCCATGATCTGGCTGGTTCTCCACTTCAGTGCCTCCCTCAGGATGCACTGTTAGGAGCTTGGATTAATATACAGAAACGTCTGAGCCCTTGGATGCAGTAAACGATTGTTTTATTTATTCATTTGTTTCCTCTCCCAGTAGAGGCATCTCATTTATAGATGTTTCGTTTTATTTGTGTATTTTCTGTGACAATTTGGACAGAATGTGCAACACTGAATTGATTCAGTGTGAGTGTGTGTTTGTGCATGTGTGTATATATGTACATGAGTGTGTGTGTGTACATGTTTGTGTGTGTTTGTACATGTCCGTGTGTGTGAGTGTGTGCACGTGTGTGTGTGTGTGCGCGTGCATGTCCGTGTGTGTTTGTACATGTGCGTGTGTATGTATGTGCATGTGTGTGTCTATGTGTGTGTATATGTCTGTATGTGAAAGTCTGCACATATGCGTGTGTGTGTGTATGTGCGTGTGTGTGTGTGTGTACGTGCATGTGTTAATCTTCACCAACACACGATCAGCAAGCTAAGCCAAAGTTCGGCACAAATGTTGATTGAAACCAGGCCAGTGATAATCAGCACAAAAGCCCTTTGTGTCTGATTGGGCCTCTGCTCCCTCCCTCTCTCACTGGCTCTCCTCTTCCCTGCTCAGTCAAATCAAAGATGGCGTCCCATTCTCCAAACTTTGCTTAGGTTTGCACCGCGCCCCCCCCCCGACGTCCGTTAACAACGCCCAGCCTCGACTTGAGCAAACAGTGCCAGAGGCTGTCGTTTGACTCACGTTATGGATTTTCCTCATTTCTCCATTTATCGATTCTTCTTTCTTTCTTTTTTTTTTTCTTTCTCACTCTCAAGAGCATAAAACATTAGAATTAACTAGCGTCTTTTCACAGGGTAGGGCTAAACAGGGTTTACCTGTGTTCATTTTGAAGCTCAGTCGCTCAGAATTAATTCATTTTCTGCGCATTATAAGACTGCACAAATCACATCAGAGGCAGGAAGCGTAATGTAAACATGGGCTAATGCTGGAGCAATAGACACTGTGGTATAAAATTAGAAGCGACAGTTATTAAGCACCGTCTGTAACTGCATTAATGAAAAGTCGCTTACTGAAGTGCTAAAGGACATAAAAGTGCCATATATAGAAGATCCCAACCGTGGGGATGAAGCGAATCCCTTCACCTCAGTAATCCCTGCTTCTTTTTCTCTTTAAGTTTCTTCTGTTGAGCTAATCATATATATCATACTGTTTCTATCATGCGTATCATACTGTTTTTATCATACATATCATACTGATTTTAACTGTCTCACCATGATGGATGCTGCTTCATGTGGTGTATTTGCTGTTTTTTGGTATCCATTTGTATACCTGCCCAGGGACAACAGGTGTAAATTAGCTGCTGGTTAACTCTGGTGCAATTACCTTTTAATTGTGCACTGTCCCTGTAAAAAACAAACAATAAAAATAAAAAATAAAAATAATGGAAGAAGAGATATACATGAATGATTGCATCTATATAGCACTTTTCTGTATGCTCAGATTTCTTTACACTGATGAGGGGGATCTCTCCTCACCCACCGCCAATGTGTGGCTCCCACCTGGGTGATGCACGGCAGCCATTTTGCACCAGAACACTCAGCCCACATATCGGTTAAGGTGGGAGAGGGAGAGAAGAATTTTTAGCCAATTGAATTAAATTACATGAAAAGAAAATGTAAAAAAATGTTTTAAAAAAAATAAAAAAAAAACTATCTACAGTATCTGGTCTCATCTCTTGTCTTGATATAATTATATAGTCTTCCTGCCTCTGACTGCTCAGATGAAAAAAAAAGTAGATAAAATTATTACAGTCACACCAAGTGAAAATTACACACATAGCTGGTTCACACCAGAGAAATATTGCAGATGTGCTCTTGCAATTATCACCTTCCAGGTGTCCTGTGACACTATTCAAATATGAATTGTGCTTTTGATGCATTTTGACAACTTACCTCCTCCAGCTCTATGGCTTTTAATTGTACCACCTATTTCAAGAATGAGAGAGAGAGAGGGTATATGTAAAACAATGTACTGTGGTTATTAAATATTTTTTGTTAAGATTTTGAGCTGTGAATCTCAAAAGAATCACAGCTGTGGAATTTTAAATAAAATATTCTCAGCTCACAGGTTCAATGAAAAAAAAAAAGTAAAAGAAAATGTCTTAATGACTTGTCCCCCACAGTAGATGAATACAAAACCAGAATGAAAGATTTTATGTGAAATATGCAGTCAGATCAGACAGAAATGTGTCAGTATATTGTGCTCTCTGTGACCATACAAATAAATAAACAAACAAATAAAGAAATAACATGGCAAAATTATATTTTGGAAAGGGATTTGCTTCACACCGATGATACTGTGAGTATTGACCACAGGCAAATAATGCATTCAGTATAGCATTCAGTGTTAAATAGACTGTGAGCGCATTTTAGACTGGTGTAATAAAATTGTATCTCTTATAAAATTGCATTGGACATCGATCACCTAACTCAGTGGTTAATTGGAAGCTTCACTGTGGATGATGTGACACATTTGATTACATTTATCACTGGTGCTGAAATACAAAAAAGGTACAGAAAGCACCAAAAGGGGCACAATGTGCTCTATTTCTACTACTGCATATCCAGTACTCTTAATTGTACTGTATCAGAATAAAATGTACTATGTGGTAGTCAAGTGTATACTGTATCAGAGTATAATGTATGTTAGCAAAGTTAAATGTACTCAAGAAAAAAAAAAAGTGGCAACTATCTATCTGCCACCTGTAACAAGATGATTAATTCAATGGGTCCTGATATGAATTATTTCACCTGGAGATAATTTAATTTAAAAAACAAATTAAAATGAAGTTCTGCTGTTTTCTGCCAGGAGCCCTACAAAGTGTTGATTCAAACAGCCTCATGATTTTACACGCTATTTCATAATATGCATATCCATAAGATCATTTGACAAAGTACCGTGGATGTGACTCAATATTTCACTGAATCACAACATAATAATTATAATAATATTAAAATGTGTAGTGAAACATCAATTCTAACAGAGTTATTTTTAACTTAACAGAGTACATCTGATCCATAATGGACTCATAGAAACACTGCTAGAGTTGATGGTTGTGATTTTGGAATAACATGCTCTACCTATGGCAACGAGGCATGGTTCCATATTCTGAATACATGTGCCTAACACCACCCAGAGAGTCAAAATGGCTCAAATTGCATTATTTAAAACAACTTTGCATGTGCGAGACAATTAGCATGTTTTCACTAATTACATCAATTAATTGAAGTCAAGCTGACCCAAAGAGCAAGGGGATTCACTAATTAGTAAAAAAAAAAAAAAAAAAAAAACACTTAAAAAACCATAACAAATAATTGAAAACATAAGTAGTTTGTGAGCTGATGAGATTTACTTTGAAAGTGCTAAATGGTCATGTAGTTCTATAGAACATTGGTAATTGCTCATAATGATATTTCTTCTTGTGAATGACACGGCATTGGTGAATGGACTCTAGTAATCCTGTAAGAAACACAATCACATTTCGTGTCAGTGTCTTGCTATTGCAAAGTACTCTGTGAAACCATTGCAAACCTTTTCTGAATAGGTTAACCCAAATCTCAGATTGTATTATTTTCTCCCAAGACACTAAAGAATAGGGTATTTCAAAGGTCATCTTTAGATTCATCCCTGAAATGGGGTTCCATTCCTGGTGCATGGTGACCTTGAGGATTTTCTGTAGTGCGCATTATTCTCTGAGGATTCACCATGCTTCACATTTTCCAGGTCAAAGGTCACAATGACCCCCCCCCCCCCCCCTCAATGGGAGCGCACATTACTCATTCCCTGAGTTCAATAGTAACCTTGATTGTGGTCTCTGTGGGTCCGGAATAACAATCATTATCACCAAGCAATTATGCCTTTTTTACCTAGAGGGATATTCATCCTTACTCCAGGGACTGACGGTGGCTCGCTTTGTCATTTAGACTTTAATAAGCTCCAATCAGTACACCCAGGCTAAATCAATGTTAAGAGAGACACATTCATCCCACATCTCCCCCAACTTCTCCTCCGTGTCACTCCTCCTATCAATCAAAATTACAAAAAAAAAAAAACTAGCACACAGAAACCGGTTAAACCCTCCCAAAATCCGAGCAACGCGCATATTTTTTTTCCGATTTTTTCCTTTTCACAGCGTTCTTTGGTTCACTTACCCCGCTTGTCTTAATACGCACGCCCGAAACGCTGGGTCCCCGCACAACTCAAAACGGGTTCATTTCAGTTGAAGAGGGATCAAATGTACGGCGGAAAATGCACTCTACGGGAACTGATACGATGCTGAAATTACCGCTCCTCCTCCTGACGGGCTTCAGTGCCATTACGTGCCGCGTGTAGAAGGAGCAGAACTCTCCGGAAAGCGGCGAGCATCTGCAAAACCTCTCCAGATGATACCGCGACAGCGTCTGCCAGCTTCCCCCCCCCCCCCCCCCCCCCCACGTGGGTCGCTGCTACGGGAGACGCGCGGCCTTCGGAATGTCGCTTCCCAAACCAGCTTTTCCCAAACTTTGAAAACGGAATTTATTTTTAGAACAAAAAAAAAAAAAAAACACAGACCTTCCTGTGCGGCTGAGGATAAATGGCAGCCTCATTGCAGAACCGTTTGTACAGGTTTGCACACAAAGCACAAGCATAAAACAACAACAACAACAATAATAATAATAATAATAATAATCATCATCATCCTCATCATCATCATAGATTTGAATGTAAATAAGGATTATGGTACACACAGTGCGTGTTTAAATCGAGTGAAAAGATGAGGAAACAGTAGCCCCACGTGACTCTTGTGTAAAAGACCTAAAATGGATTTTTGACCATTGGGGGTCTGAGGGTCAAAGTGCTATCGACTGTCTGACTTTGTGTCTCAGTCTGCGATAGAGAGGTTAGCCAGGGTCTCATAGCATGCTATTCACTAGACACTGGCCTTTCCTTCATGCCATCTGAAATAGCTGGATGTACTAACAGGTAGCTCTTTAGTCCCTCTCTCTCATTCGTTCTCTCTCTCTCTCTCTCTCTCTTTCTCTCTGTCTCTATCTATCGCAAACACACACACACGCACATATACACACACATACACAGACACGTGCACACACGCACGCACATACACACACACGCTCCCTCAAATTCAGAAATTCTTTTGGACATTCAATATGTGTTATATGCATTCAGACCACAAAGTAGCAACATTCCTCAAAGAGGTCAAGCTGGTCAAGCTTGTTCAAGCTTACTCTACCACTTTAACCAGCTTGAACCAGCTGTAACCAGCCAGAGACCAGATATGACCAGCTAAAACCAGGTGTAACCAGCCACAGACCAGATATGACTAGATAAATCTAGCTTAGAATCACAGACCTTCAGAGGCAACCTACTGTGAAATGAATGTGAAACACTGTGGCCAGCTATGCAATAACAAAATGGCTCAATAAACTGCATTTTTAAAATGTGTTTATCTATACATTTCCATTTTTTTCGGCACTTTGACATCCTTATCTGGAGCGACTTAGTGTATATTCTTTGCATACAATCTGTTCATGCAATTGGATATTTTAATGAAGCTCTTCAGATTAAGTTCCTTGCCTGAGGGTGCAACAAAACTGCCCCAGCTGGGAATCAGACCTGTAATCCCACAAGGAACAAGCCCAGTTCCATATCCCCTATGCCACACAGCCAACCAAAGACGTGTTGTATGCAATGTGCCTTAAACTCACAGTCTAAAATAGCATTTTAATGCATTCAATTGGCATCAGAAAGCAGGAAAGAGAGAGGGGGAGAGAGGGAGGGAGGGAAGGAGAGAGAGAGAGAGAGAAACTGAGAATCAGGCCCTCTTCCAGTTTCATCCCTCTATCTTCTGTGCATCACATCAAACTGTGAGGGATGGCTCAAGCCAATCGTGTACCCGCGTAACGACGATTAAGTAACACCGTGTTATAAACGTTTTAAAAAAGATTGTATTGTATTGTATATATATATATACAGACACACACACACACGCACACGTTGATAATAGAGGAAGTTATGGATCGCACAATATCTACTGTTGGATGCTATCCACCAACATCCATATATTACACACTCATCTGAAGAATCATCTGGCCCCGTACTGGCTCAGCTGTATCTGTTCCAGCGTTGCATTGTGTAGTGTCTGCCAATTAAACCACGTGGTGAGGGAGGAAAAAAAAAGGAAGCTTCACTGGTATCAACAATAAAATAAAATAAGAAGACGGGGAAAGCCACAGTGTTTCTGCTGCTTGTGTTCTGAGGCAGTCATCAGTGAGAACCACAGAAGCATGACGCGAGGGGGAAACAATCTATGAGGATTTAGGGCTCTCGTTGAGCGTCCGACGCTGCTCTGGTTCGGTAAAGGCTGTTATTGGCTGAAGAAGTTGTCAGGGCACAGAATTAAGGCCTGGGGCCTTCCAGGAACTAGGATGGGTGCCCTTGCAGATTCTGGGGACTTCCAGGAACTAGGATGGGTGCCCTTGCAGGTTCTGGGGACTTCCAGGAACTAGGATGGGTGCCCTTGCAGGTTCTGGGGACTTCCAGGAACTAGGATGGGTGCCTTGCAGGTTCTGGGGACTTCCAGGAACTAGGATGGGTGCCCTTGAAGATTCGGCGGCCTTCCAGGAACCAGAACGAGTAGCCTGCATGTGCAGTGGCCCTCCCGAAACCGGGCCACGAGGCCTGCGAGTGCTCCAGCTGTCCAGCGTCGGGGTGGGGCAGGGCTGCAGGCGCTGTGCGTACGGACCGCTCGATATTCGCCCTGGCCTACCAGGAGCAGGGCCGAGTGGCTCTACACTCTCTCACTGCAGCCGTCCAGAGCCCAGCTTGAGCAGCCCCGCCCTACAATCAAACAGTGCTAAGCACCGGCGCAATAATAATAATAATAATAATAATAATGTCACACCAAAAGAGCCTCTGTCTGTCTCACCGCCATGTCCAGAATCTTGCACAAAGGACTGAGCAGCGGCAGTCTAACATAATAATAAAAAAATAGCGAGAATTTGCTGTTCACCTTCTATCCTTTGGCCTACGCAGAGCCAAGATGACTAAACTGATATGTAATTAGCTTCGAGCCCCACCCGTTCCTTCGAGATTGATTTCTTTGGAAGTAAATCCTGGCAATAAGAGATGTTTTGACCGCGCGACACTTAAGCCGCACGCTAATAGCCTTTGCATTTAAATCACCTGAATGCCAATACGACATCAAACAAGCCCAGTTAAACAAACAGCTTGTATAACTGTCGGTGTCTAACAGGTCACTCAATTCCATCAGGGCAATGTCGTTTAGGGTCGCAACATAATCGATACCATTGATTAGCTACTCCAGATGACGTTAAACATCAGAATGAGAAACCAAAACTCAGAATTATAATACATATACAGAAGGGTGACAAATTAAAGGAAAAACTTGAATGAGTGAAGAGACATAACAAATGCGGATGCTTCCATACAGATGTACTGTATTATTCAACTAAGCAATTAGCATCCTACCATGCTCTCTGGCATGCATAAAAATGCTGAGCAGGCCCAGTTGACTTCGACTTGGTAAGAGACTTTATTACTGGGGCACGGATGGCAGGAGCTTCAGTCACAAAACTGCCCAACTGGCTAGCGTTCCAATAGGAACAGTGACTAAATCTACATCTACATTTAGGGCTATAGGAAAGACATCAACAATAATGTTCCATTTCTCCAGTAGAGTTCTGGAGACTTGCAGAATCTATGCCAAGGCGCATTGAAGCTGTTCTGGTGGCTCGTGGTCATCCAGCACCTTACTAGGACACTATGTTGGTTTTCCCTTTAATCAGTTGCTTTGTCCAATATATATATATATATATATATATATATGTGTGGGAAGTGGCTGATGCGTTTAACGTCCATACCATGGGAAAGGTGGCATAAACTGGCATAATGATGCTATTCTCAGCCCTCTCAAGGCTGAATGAGTCATCCGGAGGAAATTGTGGCAGGGTAACGCTTGACTCATAATGATTCCAAAATGGTCAATAATCCCCCCGGCAGGAGCCTCAGTTATTGAGTAACCTTTTCAGCTCAATTTCCGTTTTCACATCGCCCAGGGAAACCAGGAACGTGATGCATCGCGCCATCCCATAATCATTTAAAGGTTTATTCATCAGCCACTTCAGACCCGGCATGGACAGAGAATGGGCTATTGTTGTTGTTGTTGTTGCTGCTGTTGTAAATACATATTGTGTTATGTATTTTTGTAAATTATTTAACTATAACGGTCCAAGACATTTTAGGGATGAATCTTGTGAGTGTGTATGTGTCTGTGTGTGTCGGTATTCGTGTGCAAGCATACATGTGCACGTGTGTTACATACCATCCCAAAAAGCCAGTAAGTAGCATCGTTGCTCCACCCAACTGACGGAATTGTTTTATTTTTGTGATATCAGACTGTCTTCTGCTTTGGGTCTGAGGCAAGATACCAATTCAAATAATAATAAGTTCTTTAAATACTAATGTGTTGGTCGAGTTAGCATTCTGACAGACTTCTCAGCTACATCCATTTTTTTTCATTTTTTTGGAAGGAAGCTGCCAAAATAAACCTCTCTCTCTCTCCCTCTCTCTCTCTCTCTCTGTCTTTCTCCCTCCCTCCTTCCCTCGCTCACTCCCAGAGACGACAGGACGACTGTTGTTCCGTTTCCGCTAACTCTTCGGCGCGCGACCAGAATCACTAGGCCGTGCCGATGCCGCAGTGACATCTCATTTATTTCCAAACGAGGCTGGCCGACAGCCCCACTGTGTCCAGTGTGAAATAGCTCTGTTACAGAGCATTTTCACTTCTGCTCTCTAATTCAAGCCCGCTTATAGTGAAAAATCGATAGATAAATAGACTAAGTAGAACTGGACCAGGTACGTAACACTGAATATCTACATGGAAAAGGTTTGGATAATTTCCAGTGAACTTTTACATTTCGTAGATTTTCTCTCTGGTTTATGTACCCTGATCTCACTCCACCATTATAGCGATCTGCACCAAAACCCCAGAAAAAGCGCTACAGAAAATCATCACAGGAGACTGAAAGATGAGAGCACAATTTTAAGAGCTGTTCTTCTCTGTTATGATACTGTCAGCTTCAAAAAATTAAATAAATAAATAAATAAATAAAAACATGCTCTACATTTTTAACATACGATTACTAATGTGGTCATCTGTGAAGTGTAATCCCGAGACTGGTTCATAGCCAGCTTGAGCATGCTCAGAAAAGGCACTGCAACAAATTGTTTGCAGCTAATTAAAATGCTTTAAAATGCTAGCCTTTATGAATGGACGAAGCAGCTGTGTTCTCCCCATGCGCCCGTCCATTAAGGAAGCTATGTTTGGACATGAGGCGGGAGGGGAGAGGAGGGTAGGCGGGGGGGTGGGGGTGGGGGGGTGACAGGTGAGCGCTGTGTGTCACAGCTCGGCTCGCTCAGGATAGCGGGCAGGTGAAGACCTCTCCGGCTACCGCCGTGTTCTGAAAGGACATCTGGGAACCACGTTAAATGGACCTGCCAAACGAACAGAACCCACCGGCCTGAGGTTCACTTCAGCGTTCGAGCTCGCCCACCCACCCACCCGTGGGGCGGATGCCTTTCCACTGTCCGCCACGTGTGATGGAGCTGTGTAGTCTAGCTGTGCTCAGAGGTAACGCCTGTTGATGTGATGTTTGATGGACTTGAATAGTCTGGCTGTGCTCAGAGGTAACGCCTGTTGATGTGATATTTGATGGACTTGAATAGTCTAGCTGTACTCAGAGGTAATGCCTGTTGATGTGATATTTGATGGACTTGAATAGTCTGGCTGTACTCAGAGGTAATGCATGTTGATGTGATATTTGATGGACTTGAATAGTCTGGCTGTACTCAGAGGTAATGCCTGTTGATTTGATGTTTGATGGAGTAGTATAGCCCAGCTTTGCTCAGAGATAATACCTGATGACGTGATGTTTTATGAAGTTGTGATGGAGTTGTATAGTCTGGCTGTACTCAGTGGTAACGGCTAGTGTCACCAAATAAAAAAACAGACTTCACTTCACACATTCTGGGTCTTTAAGCATGTTTCTGCCAGGTACTCTGCTGCTATTTCCATACATTATAAAGCAATGGCATGTCCTATTGACATGTCTCTATGATGTGGTTACTCCATACAACCTATTCTCGTAATGTAAGATGATATACTTGAGCTGACACTTTTGGTTTTGAAGATATACTCAAGTGAATACATTTTTTTGTAAGCGAAAATGATTTTTTCCTCCTATAATAGGGCCAACTAATCCATATCGCATCCAGGCCTAAGCTGACATTTCCTGATAAGGGGCAAGTCTTCAGAACAAAATGAGGGGTTATCTATTGGGTAAAGCCATTTAATCTGTAAAAAAAAAAAAAAAAAAAACGAGAGTAGTGTAAAAACGCCAAAATCACCTTAGGGGTCAGAGGGCATTGTTTGCCGAAATATTGATAAATAGCGGGTAAATAGGCGGATATTGGCACATACACAGTGTGCAGCTTTCTTTTTTTAACAAGCGGAACCCCGTCAGCCAGTATCTCCTGAAGGCACTGGGTGTGCGTCCTCTCTCTTTGCATTTTAATTGAGTGAAGTGGAACGGAATTGACCAGACTCTGTTACCCACCTCTCCACACGTGTCCACCTGTTCTGCCATGCGTGTGCACTTACCCATGCGCACGCACAAACGCATGAGCAGGCATGCATACGCAAGCGCTCATACGCACGCACTCCCTGACCGCCGCAGCCAAACCAGTCAGATCTGCAACTCTGACAGCTGAGTTATGACTGAGGTTGCCTCTGACAGAGTTCTTATAACAGTAACTGTAAGTGCATCTGGACCTGACTGGGCCCATACAAACTCTGCTAGGGTTAATTGAATGCTGGAAATAAAAATTTTAAAAAAATCTTCCTGGTGAATATTCTGGAGTTATCAAGAGCTAGGTTAGCTATTAACACCTGAGATTTATTTGGCTCATCAAAGATGAATCCGGCTACAAAGGTTTTTGCCCAATTTCATGACACCAAACTGACACTGCAAGATCACAGGCAGTGCGCACACACCCCTGATCACAGCTTAGCTGGACCCATTGGTCCTTTTTTCCGCTAAAACCCTGCTTTATTTATTTATTGCTTTTCCTCCATCTCTCCAGCAATGCACCAGGCAGCTTTCATCTGTGGAAAAAGGCTATTGTGCTGCCTTTTCAGGAGGGCTAAGATCTCTCACAGGAGAACCACGGTTGGGGGGGGGGGGGGGATCTCATTCAGCTGAAGGACCTGCACTACAGGAAGCGGTTACGATGCAAAACACTGTGACACTGGATGTTTTCACTGGATGTTTGCATATGACCCGGTGCTCATTATGATTTCAGAATCCAAAGCCCAGTTCGTGGAGATTAGCTGTTCTCTCCGGTGCCAGAGTAACACCGTGGGACCGGTACAGAGGCTTGCACACTCAAGCACTGCGGTGGAAGCCTGTCCTCCTCATTACGCGTTTTTTTGTTTGTTTGTTTTTTTACGTTCTTTGTCGTCAGTTCCCAAATGTATTCCCTTATTTGTTTTTTATTTGTATTTTTATTATTATTTTTTATTTCATTCGCTTAATTTCCCCCTCAGGGCAATAGAGCTAATCCGAGCAAGTGTTCTGAGGCAGACGAGTTCGGCCCGACAGGTGCTCTGGCCCCGACAGGTGCTCTGGCCCCGACAGGTGCTTCAGGATTTTTCCCTGTGATTTTCGTCCAGCCGGCGGCCAAATTAAGTCCGCCCACCTGGCATCCGAAGGTCTGCGTCGGCGGCTGACTGAAAGGGAGGCACAGGAAGCAGCAGACGCGCCAGCGCCTTCAGGAAGGGGGTCCGACCGACGCCCATCCCTGAGACACGGACTCAATTAACTCCTGTCCTTAACTCGACTCGCAAACTAATGCAGGTGTTATTTCTATTTTTTTCTATTTCCACTCTTCGCAAACGCCTCAGTTATATTACATCGTTTTTTTTTCCCCCCGTGGAAAATAACAACAACTACAACAGCAATAATAATAATAATAATAATAATAATAATAATAATAATAATAATAATAATAATAATAATAATAATAAATGGCAATTGCATTTGCTTGTGAATTAAAGTTAAGGCTGTGCTAAGAACACAGAGTTAAAATCTGTATCTCTCCTGAAAACAGCATGACAAAGTTTCTTTATAATGCAGTTCTTGCGGTGCCTGTGTGTGTGTGCGTGTACATGTGTGTGCGTATGTGTGTGTACATGCGTGTGTTTACGTGAGCTTCTAGTGGGCTAATCTGAGAGCTGAGAAAGAGCCAGAGCAGGGATTACAGTTCCTCCAGCAGCAGTGGGGTATAATCCTGCCCGGGAGGTCAGCCGCTCTCCGGTTCTCATTCTAAAACAGTCTGCAGCTTCAGGAATGGCTGGCGTGGCCGCAGGGCTGGTCTCAGGGTTCTACTGGCCCTGAACAGTGGTGCCGTTGTGAGCCCAAAATGCTCCAACATATCTAAAAAAAAATATAATAATTAATTTTAAAAAAACACTTGGATTGTGTGGCCCCCAGAGGGCTGCGGCCCTGCATGGCTGCACAGCGCTTGTGCCAGGGGCCGGCCCCTGGTGGTTTTTCGGAGGAGATAATCCCCCCTACTTGGCAACGGTAACGTTATTAGCAGGCGTGCCCGGTCGCTGAGCGCACCGTGCCAGGTTAGGACACAGACCGTCGCGCTCGGCACAGATTCTACTCTGAAAATCGCGGTACAAAGGCGCAGGATTATTCCGCAGCGGAGAGCCACCATTGTTATGTTGTCGTCGTGGGTTAAATTTATTCCTCCGAGCAAAAGATAAACCTTTTCCTAGCTTATACTTCCTGACTTTCTGTATTATCCATCCTCAGAGCCAGACAGTACTGAATCTCACATAGGAACATCATAAATAATTAATTAATTAATTAACTTCCTTACAAATTATCATAAACCTGAGCAAATTAATAAATCAATAAAATAAAATTTCTTCTTAGTTCAACTCTAACAGAGTGTATATACGAGCCGATCAGAGTTGTGTGTATGTACTGTAATTTAACGTGACTCTAAAAGTATTGCTGGTCTTCATAATCTTCTCTAAGATGTAATTGCTTTCATGGCTTGGGGAGGCCCACAGAGTTTCTGTCCATGTGAACTGAATGACACAGACACGCCCCTCTCCTCCCCTGTCCTTCGCTGATTGCCTTCAGTCTCTGGGAAATAGGCGGCGCGTTTTGAGGCGATCTGGGGCTCCCGACGTGAAAATGTGGCATAAAAAGTGGCACAGAGAGAGTTTTAGAGGCAGGGCGAATCTCTGCGGAGCCGGTGAGAGAGAGAGAGAGAGAGAGAGAGAGATGGAAATCCCTGAGCTCGACAGAAGGCTGAAAATAGCGCCGTTCCCCACAGAACGTTCGAAGGGCTGTCGGTTTCGCGGGAAAGGGAAAGCCGCGTTCTGAACCGCGACCTCGTCTGGCTCCCCTCCGTCTTTCCACCGAAACGGCGCCACCGGGGAGAGGGTCCCGGTGGACGATGAGCCCGGCCGACAGCCCAGGGGGAGCGGCGCGGTTTGGAGTTGGAGTTGGAGCGCGATCCCCCCTCCCCCTGAGACAAACCTCCCCGCCTTCTCTGCGCTTCCTGTGCATTCCCCGCAACCCCACTTCCTGTGTGGTTCTTCGTATGCAGGACAACGGTCGAATGGATTTCAGTGAGTGGGTATCAAGATGGAGGGCAACAGCAATGTCTCTCAATGCATGTTCTTCACAGCTTTTCTTTATCTCTTTTATTTTTGTTAATAAGTATTTACTTCTTTTTTATTTGTTTATCGTGGGAGTTCATCAGTTGGACGCCTGATATGAACTTACTCACTAACCTGCCTCCGCACTCTGCTCTTCCGAACACTCACACAGGGGATTATGTCTGAAACAGCCCCCAAAAATAACTGGCCTTTTGTTGTTGCTGCTGTTGCATTTTTTCAGGAGTAACATTATTAGCTCTCATTAGTGAAATTCCAGAAGAAACAAACGTACGTGCACAAATGAACACACACACGCGCGCACACACACACACACACACACACACACACACTTAAAAGACTGTCACCTTTCCTTTTAAGGGCATTTCCATCCATATAGCTTGATTCACGTAGCCATTTTCTTATACATAGTCGCCTCATTTTAGACATGCAAAACTAACTGGACTAAGTCATCATATTTAGTACATGGTTGCAAATCCTTTGCATTCAACGACCGGTTAAGTCTGTAACCCACAGACATTCACCAGACACTGCTCAGCCAGGTCTGTACTGCAGCCATCTTCAGTTCCTGTTGTTTCTGGGGTGTTTTGCCTTCAGTCTTGTGGCATATATAATTTGTTTCATTTTTTCACTTTTGATGGAGATACAGAGAGCTCCATAATGTCTGGGACAAAGGCATATTTTTTCTTGATTTGACTCTGTACCACTCAATGGTAGATTTGCAATCAAACATGCGGCCAAAGTGCACATTCTCAGCTTTTATTGAGGATATTTTTATGTACTTCGCTTTCACCATGTATAAATTGCAGCACTTTCCATACACAGTCCCCGCCCACCCATTTCAAATGACTTCACAGGTGTTTCTGATTATTCAGTTGTGATAAGTACAGGAACCATGTTACTTAAATACACAAATTCATTTTAGTGACTCATTCGCATTATCAAATACATAAATAAATAAAAATGTCATGACGATTTCAAATTCTATTTTACAGTATCAAAAGCAACTCCCATGACTTCAAATGCTTACAAGACAGCACAATGGCGACGATTAATCAATCCTCGACAAATCTTATAATTTCGTCCACCGAAGGAAAGGCACTTGGCAGCCACTTACCTCATCACACAACCTGAGCTTCCCCATAACCAAAAGTCAATTTCCCACCACAGTACAAAAAAAAACAGCACGTGATTTCCCTGATATTTGTGCAGACTAAAGTGTATTGGTCCGGCTCCAACCACCTCCCTCTTGGGATGGAGTTAATTCTGAAGTAAACCCTTTCCTTAACACGTCGAATAAATAAATCGCGACCGCATTCTAGGTAAACGATTTCCGACACTTCCACTCAACGAAGCCGTTTTAAAGGCCAAGTAAAATCAGGAGAAGGATTCAGGGATTCCCAACACCAAGAATGTGTTTATGAGGACTGCAAGCAACAGCAATCAGCCACGGGCAAAGGCATCACTCCTACTTTAGCCTTTGCAGAGTTCAGGAGTTTGATTCACGACTGATTGCTTGTTTTCATTTAATTTATTTAAGAGAGACAACCGTCTCTCTGAAACACTGAGGCCAAATTAACCCGGCCGGGAAATAAGGTCACAATTTGCGGCACGTTCAGCCTCTGAGTCTGCGGTAAATACATAAACAAAACTATGAATGCCCAAATAAAAAATTCAAAAAATGAAGGAGGGGTGGAAATCTGAGGAGCAGTTTCGCTGAACGCTTATAAACTGTTTTCTTCCTTAAGTTTTACAAAATGATTAAACTATATCTGTTTTGCACACGACAGCACACATACAAATCTTACATAAATACAGTGCATTATATATACATGCATACAATCAATCATATATAATTATGAATGCGCATAGTAATTATAATTATTATAACACAGCTTAAATGCACATGTATTAACTATAGAAAATGGGTTCCAAAATGGCTGCTTTTATCTATTTAGACAGATTCAAAAGTGGCAGTAGACCAGACATCCCACTGGGCACTCTGAAGCAGACTGAAAAGCACATTAACATTTCAATAGTCAGTAACAGAAGCAGAAGGTACCAGATAATGGCCAAGGCTAAGCAAAGTTGGTACACCAGTGGGTGTGTACATCTGTCAGACGTCTGTATCTCTTTGCACAAACAAACAAACAGAAAAGATTCCATGCCTGTCCTGGATAAGCATCCCTTTTCAGCTTTTTCGCTGTTTGGTATGAGCACTTTTGATGCTGTGTCACTAAATGCTTAATTTGTTTAGTTCAACTGGGATAAAAGCCATGTCTGCTTAAAAATCTGCATGAACAAACAACAAACAAGTATGCAGACACACACTCACAAACACACACACAGATTCTGATGTAAGAATCTCGGCCCTTTTTTGTGTAGCCCAACGCAATCCCAGCAGTTTGACTTGATAAACCCTGCTTTCCATATAAAACATGGCCGCTTTGACAGAGCGCGGCCTTGCCGCAATCGGCCCGTGGAAAAGATTGCGAAGCATCCTGGCTTCAGTCTCATGGCGTTCACTGCTCTGGCCTCCGATCATCGACGCCGGGAAGTCGTTTTTTCTTAAAAAAATTTTTTAAAGCAAGCGGTGGGATTATCGAGCAACGCATCGACAGGCGTCGGGGAAACCCGTTGACAAAGGAAAGATGCCCCCAACGATCGCCGAGCCAAGATCCTCCACTGACAACACTGTCACTAAGAATGGGATTCTCATTCACGGTGAAAAAAACAAATAAACAAAAAAATAAATAAATACAGAGAAAATAAAGTGAAATCGGCAAGTGCTATGGGATGTAAGGTTGTCTGTCTGCCAGAACCATTCTCCCAGAAACCCCTGTTGCCTCTCATTGCTTTTTCATACAGAGTTTTTCTGTTCTGCCTCCTCTGTTTTCCCTGGGTTAAGACCTCCTGACTGGCCAACATCTTCATTCCAGACAATGCCCCAGACAATGGGCCTTGCATCCTAACTAGTGTCCCAGACTAGGCCTCCCGTAGAACTGAATGAGCCCCAGCAAACCTAGCTTCGGCTCTGCACTGCCAGAAGGGCTACAGGTTGTCACAGCTGCTGACAAGTTTTAATAATTAGCATTTTCCTGCCAAGTGACCTTAGCTAGCTGCCAATGTTCCGCCCTGGAAAACAACAAGGTTCTCATAACAGAGAGGCTGAGCTCCTTTTAGTGCCATGCTGAACCATAGGACGAAAGATTGGCGGGGGGGTGGTGGTTCTGTAACCCCCTCCCCCACCACCTCCCCCCACACACACACACACACCTCCCCTTCAGTAGCTAGTACTCTTGACAAAAACACACAACGTACTGTAGGCCACATCCTGTCCTCCTGAGCTGCCATTAGTCAGTAGGATCCAGCAGCTGGTTGGCAGGACCTCTCAAGCGGCTTTATCTAGCGGCTTCATCTCCAGCTCATAATGGCCTCTCCTGGCAACCCTTGTCTATTGCACAGTCAGCAACTGCCCCCTCCAGTCCCCCCACCCCCCCCCCCCCTGCCTTTATTTCGCTTCTTGTGGAACAAAACCGTACTGATAAGGTCTGCTCCCCCCCACCCCCAACCCCCCCAAACCCCCCCACCCCCACCACTCGACAGAAATTTCCCCCAGGGACCAGAGGTGCGATCACACCCTCAGCTGCCGCCAACTCTCAGCCAGGCTGTTCTATAAAATGCACAGAGCTGGTGCAAGGCATTGATATTATCTCTGCATTTAAGAGAACTGTACATAGCAGCTGTGCTTTATATTTCTATACAGTGGGTCGAATAAATGTATCTCTCTGGCATGTGTCTATTATTATTATTACAATGCCATAAAAATAGTATTTGCCCCCTACCTGATTTCCTATATTACTGCTTATTTGTCACACTGAATGGTTTCATATATATATATATATATATATATATATATATATATATATATATATATATATATATATATATATATATATTACTTAATTTACTTCATTTCATTTGCTTAATGAAGAAAGTTATCAAATACAAGTATCACCCAGGTGAAAAAGTAATCTCCCCCTTAAACTGGTTGCATTAGTTTAATGTAGCAATAACTGCAACCAAACGGTTCCTATAATTTGAAATCAGTCTTTTACACCACTGTGGAGCAATTTTAGTTCACTCTTTGTAGAACTGCATTAATTCAGACAAATTGGTAGGTCTTCTAGCATGAACTGCTCATTTCAGTCACTGCCACAGCATCTCCGTTGGGTTCAAGTGAGGACCTGACAAGGCAACTCAAAAACTTTAATTTAGCTTCTATTCAGCCATTCAGATGTGGACTTGCTTTTGTGATTTGGATCATTATCTTGCTACATAACTCCATTACACTTCAGCTTCAGCTCATGGACTGGTGACCGGGCATTTTCCCTAATAATTTCCTGGTACAGGGCAGAATTCTTTGTTCTTTCAATAATGGTAAGTCATTCAGATCATGAGGCAGCAAAGCATCCTCACACCATCGCACTACCACCACCATGTTTGACTGTTCGTATGATGTGCTGTCTATAAAATGCGATATTTGCTTTACACCAGAAATAACAGGACTCATGCCATGTGATCCAAAAAAAAAAAAATCCAATTTGACTCACCTGTCCATATGACCCCAAAAGGCTTTCAGAACATCCAGGTGCTTTTTTGCTAATGTGAGATGAGCATTGGTGTCTTTCTTGGTCATCACTAGTTTACACCTTGCTGCTCTCCCATGAATCCCATTTTTTTCTCCCAGTCTATTTCCTATTGTGGAGTCATGAACACTCAACTTAGCTGAGGCTAGAGAGGTCTACAGTTCTTTGGATGTTCCCCCTTTCCATTTTTGAAAACATCTCTCTTAAAGTGACCTTGCTTACAGTCGGGCTCTTTCTTTTAACGCAATGACAAAAAAAAAAAAATCCTTATTTGTGTCCTTATTTGTCCTTATTTACCCTCCAGCATAACTGTGATATCACAGGTCTGACAGATTGCATTCATTTCCATGCATACATACATTTCCATACATGCATTAACTTCAGAACCCATCTGTCCATTTTCACTTTTAATACATTAATATTATATCGTCAGAAGTGTCCTTGAGTCGGCCAACCAACCGCACATTTAAAAAGGAACCGAGGCTCCAGTGACTTTACCAGGCAGAATGTAACGCGGACCTGGACACTGAGTACGGGGTTTGGTGGGGTGTGTCTAAACACGATGAGGCTCAGCCCTCTGCTCCTCAGTGAACCCTGCCACACCGCCCCCACCCCCCCCCAACCCCCCGAGTGCCCCAGAGTTGGGCCAGACAGCCGGTGGCATAAGCACATAAGCGGTTAATCTGGAATTAGCACCTTGAACATATGGTGTCGGCGATGTGCTCGGCAAGCCGACCGACACCGTGGAAATAAGACGCGTCCGCATATGCGCTATGTCAGGGCAAGCTGTTTTTTTTTGTTTGTTTTTGTTTTTTTTTAACCTCAGCTCACTTATTTTTATGTAATCCTTTATCTACTCGGTGTAATCATTCATCTGTTGACTTCACGGACTCGGTCTGAAGACTTCATCGCTCCTGCCCCCTTGGCCCCCAGTCAGGCCGCGCGCGCGCGCGCGAGCAAGGTAGCGACGCTAACCCCCCGTGACCACGCGTCCGGAGACGAAGGGCGACTGCGCCGCGCCGCCGTAACCGTGGCGATTAGCCCGACGCGGCGAGCGCCACGTGGCTCTAATTGCGAGACGAGACCTTCTCGCGCTCGCCGACTCGTTTAAGGAGACAAACAGGAGCAATTACCCCGCCGGCCCATCCATCAGCGGGTTCTCGTTAGCGGGAGGAGACAGAGGCGGAAGAAGGATGGCGGACGGCTCAGGACTGATGGCGGGACGAGAGGCGCCCCCCCCCCCCATTTAGGAAATGCCGGTCGTTACTCGTCAGCGGCGCTCGACCCTTGCAACATCTGAATTGAATAGAGTAGATATGTTAAGCCCAATGGACTCAGCATTATTAAACAGTACTCTCAATCATGAATTCATATACATAATTTGTTTTTGTGCATTTGAGATTGAGATCACATCACCTTGCCACCTCAACCCCTAACCCACCTGCCACCCCGAATTAATTTAGCTGAGCCTAATCTCTATTTTTGTGCTTATTGCACTAGACCACATTCCCTGGGAACCATTTTAAAAATGGAACGATCGACTTCTTCCGGCTTTAAGATGCCACTGGTGGTTTTTGAATGTCACCTTTTCTTTGTGCTTGCTTCTGAGATGTGCCTCACAGATCCTGTCCCTCAATCAGCAGACAGGGAGCCCACTGGATGTGAGTAACGATGTGGGAGCTGCTCTGTAAAGAGTTCTCTAAAGCCGTTCTTACGTCCACGTCCAGGCCTCTGTGGAAACCAGGGCTGGAATTGATGAATGTGACTGTGGGATGTCACCGTTTGTGTGCGTGAGTGTGTGTGTGTGTGTGTGTTTCTGTGTGTTTGTGAGTGCGTGTGTGTGCGTGTGTGTTAGTGCATGTGTGCCCGTTTGCGTGTTTCTGTGTGTGTGTCTGTGCGTGTGTCTGTGCATGTATGTGACTGTGCGTAAGCGTGTGTGAATTTCAGTTGCCATTGCTCTCCATGTTCTATAGGAAAGAGATTAAAAATATTGCTGAAACCCTCTATCTTTTTCTCGGATTACTGTAAAATAAATCCGTAATTTGTATTTATGTTGGACTCTGCGTCTGCGTCTTCCTGGGTCTTAGCTCTTCGCATGAGACTAAGAGAATGAATTTCAACTTTCGTTTAATTAGTTTATACTAATGGATAGAAGATGTGTTTCTCCGTGTTTGCAAAATGTGGGTCTTGCATTTTTTAAGTTTCACGCTGTGTGCAACTGCTTTGCAGTACTCTAGGATGGCACATTTTAATAATGATGAGACGGAGATGGTGTATGCATTTGCAAATAAACACAGAGAGAAAGAAATACAGGCAACATTGTGGTGTAAGAAGTTCTGGGTTCTAATCCTGGCCTGGGCCTTGCTGTGTAGAGTTTGCATGTTCTCCCCGTGGGTTTCCTCTGGGTACTCCGGTTTCCTCCCACAGTCCAAAAACATGCAGGCAGAGTAAACGCAGACTCTAAATTGCCCTGTCCAGGGTTTATTCCTGCCTCTTGCCCAATGCATGCTGGAATAGGCTCCAGCCCTCGCATAACCCTGACCGAGAATAAACACTTCAGATAATGGATGGGCGGAGAACTAAATGCATATTCAATGAAAGTGTTATATTTGCATGCCATATTCAAATATACAGCGGAAAAAAATGTGTTTCTGCATGGTACGAGCATTAATGCGCGCATGCCGTCAGGAGAGACTGTTTTCGAAAATCCTCCTACAGCCAGGCACGTCTCTCTGCCGAGATAAATCCAGGCGATCGTCTTTCTTTTTTCTTCTCATTCAAGGTTCAACAGCTTTCATCGTGCACCTCGCTCCACGAAAGACGCGTCGCCGCCGTTTCCGCAGAAAGAGCATCGTGGGTGACGAGGCGGCGGCCTACGTCTGACCTCACGCCGAGAAGGACATTGGAACGAGGGAAGAAAGAAAGGAAGCGAACACAAATCACGCCGGGCGAGTTCGGCGCCGGTACGGTGCCGATCTCGCCCTCCGGAGCCCCGAACGTCCTCGCTCGCGCGGAATGAATAACCGCTCGAGTTGTCCTCGCGCTAAATCAAGAGCAGGCTCGACACGTCGGCCGATATATTATAATCCACGGACAGCCGGGCGCACGACTGCGCGCACGAAAGGTCAGAGTTTTTCATATTTATTTATTTATTATAAATAAATAGAATATAAATATGGATATAATATGTTCTTGTTATTTAAAGTTATGTTTAATATATTAATCGATTGGATATGAACATGTATTTCTCATCGGTCCTGAATGGGCGTGACAGTCACAATCCCAATTAGAACGCAAACAGGACACGCGATCCCCGCGTCTCAGGCTGGTGTGTGTGTGTTTACCTCCCGAACACGAGCGAGGGGGGCTAGTCCATGTTCACCATCGTCCCGGGGACCCAACGGTACGGTTACTGCTGCGCGTTTCGCAGGGAGGCCCGATGGATGTCACGGCGACGGGGAGGGGGGTGGGGGGGGGGTGGGGGGGGGGGGGGGGGCGAGGGGAGGAGGAGTGGGAGATGATAAATGAACTAAAAAGACTTTGATAAGAGTGTGGAAATGGGTTTCTCGAGGTTAAGATAAGGGTTACAGTCTCGGGAATTAGTTTTGAGCTGAGCACTGGATTTGGAAACCGAGCGGGCCCTTTTTTTTCTCCCCCCCCCCCCCCCCCCCCCCCTCGGTCTTGTCAGGGTGTTAAAAGGGTCCATTTGAATGAACAAGAGAAACAGAGACTTTGTGGGAATGTATTTATAAAAAAAGAAATAAAAATAATAAAAAAAACGATACTGACAACGTACACTAAACTGTTTTGCAACCCAAACTGGGTCAGTCTTAGATTTTAATTGGTTATAATAACTGCTTTACAACTCCATGTACTGTAAATTAATACACTTAACCCAGAGCGATGCAGTTAGGATAAGTGATTTCTGTACTTATCCATGTTATCAGCTTGTTGTCCTTTAAGATGAACTAAAAAAGCAACACATGCACACTTATTAAGAGACTTAACGAGGAAATGAGTTAGTAATAAAAATTCTGGCGGCCCAAATCATGGCTTCTTCCCTGCCCTTCTCTCCAATGAGAAGGATAAGCAGCCTTTCTTCAGCACCTATCCAGGAATATAACTGCAAACTGAAAATAAGCCAGAGCCAAGCCTTGCGCTGTGAACTTGTTATTGAGACTGCAGGGAGTGGAGAGGTAGAGGAACCGATATCTCAGCCTACCGTCACCGAACGAAGCTCATTAATACTCTCTGTCACATCCGTCACCACCGGAGAATCCGACTCAAACTGACAAGAGGACACGTTCCGAACCGTCATCATGCTGTCAACGGTGTCACTTAATTAACATATTGTAAGGTTACATGAAGTAAACCTGTGTTCTTATTTTTTATTTTATTTTTTTCAAATTGTTTCTGTGTTATACTTCTGGAACCTTTCTCATTTGGGTACTGTAATAGCAGTTGCTACATATTTATATATATATATATATATATATATATATATTTTTTTTTTTTAAGTGAGTACATTTATTAATTTACACTGTAAGTCTAAAATGTCACCGGGTTCATGAGAGAGGAAAGGTGGAGAGGTTAACAGGAGCAGCATCGCTAATGTGAATCATAACATACAGGAGGCTCGCAATAAATAAATAAATACAGCGAGCTCCATAATGTTCAATGTTCAGAGACCAAACTTTTCATTAAGAAGAAAGTGAGCACTGGTGAGCTCAAAATCACAAAGAGCCTGGTAAGCCAAACATATATTATGGTGCCCTGAAAAAAAAAAAGGGGGGGGGGGGATGTATGCATAAAAAGTACTGGAATTTCTACAGGGTGAAACAAGTGGGTGAAAAGTGAAAGTGTATAAAAATACCCTTTAATAAAAGCTGAGAACCAGCACTTTAATAACATGTGAATTGTTTTATTACAAATCAAAAACTGTGGAGAACAGAGTCTATATATATATATATATATATATATATATATATATATATATACACACACTCCAGCTTTACAGGCCTTTAAAGGGACACCCATCAGAACCAGTGACTGTTGGGAGATAAACACCTCTCTCTAAAGACTGAATGCACCGTGTGTCTCTGCAACCAGAGAACCTCAAAGCAGTGGGCTTTCAAATCACAGGCTGTCTGTCTGTGGCATGCTGTGCTGTCGAAAAAATGTTCCACTGCTTCTCCTCTTTACCGCTCTCTGGTTCACAAGAGCTGAGTGTACCTTAACAAGAGCATTGTACCCTCGAATGTATTTATGTGCTTACTGTATTTACTGACCTGTGCACTTCCTCCCTTGCTTACTAGCTTACAGTACTGGACGAGCGTTTTGCGAAGTGGGGGTACCGTTCTGTTCGGATCACATGGGACCACCCTTGGGAATGATGATAGGACATGGACACAGATAGAAAGGTGGGAGGCTGGGGTGACACAGCACAGTGAATTGGGTCAAATTTATTTAACTTGTTTTTGATTGGGACTCTCTCTGCTTATTTGGCAGTACTACTCAATGTATTCAGCCATATTCGGATGTTCCCACACCACCCTTTCCCTTACACCCCCCCACCCCATCCCCCTAATTGCTTGCCCATTCCCAGTTTTTAAGGCATCTTGCATAATTATTGTCTTCTGGGTTTACACAGCGTGTCAGAACGCGCGATCGTTGTCTGGGTTTCCTGTATCGAAATGTGTGATACGTTATGCAGCTGTGTACGGGCTGGCCCTACCCTTCCAGGTGAAAATAACCTATTCTCAGCGACATATTAAGGAGCACACAGCGATATCTGTGATAAAAAATAAATAAATAAATAAATAAATAAACATGTTTCACCCTCATTATTGTCACATCTGGTGAAGGTGCCGGTGAGCATAAATATCAAATGGCGCCAGACGCATTGTCGAGAACGTTCAATCGCTCGATAAATAAAAGTGATAAAAACATGGATGCCGTTCTATTCGTTTTGCATTTTCTATCTTTCTGAGATTCGCTAATAGATGGTTTCTTTTACATGCACTCCAGCAAATAGCTTTTTTTAAAAATGGCCGGCTTGCTCTCAGTGTAACATTAGCGTTGCCTAAGTGCATTCCAAAATCCCTTCCCTGCAGACAGAGGCGTTTTTTTATGTATTTGTTATTTTCTCAAAGAGAAGCCAGGCTGCAGTTTCTGAACAATGAACAGTAAAACATGGAAAAGATGAAAGTTGGGGAAAACCTGAGCCAAAGGCCAGATTTATAGCTCAGGTATTTGTGACACTCTGAATGATGTCATCAACACGTCCAGGATCGGCAGTTAATTCCAACAGCTACACAAGTTTAATTATCCGGTGAATTAGTCAATTGAGCAACTGATCTGTTTCTAAACCACTTCTAATCTGAAAATAAATAAATAAATAAATAAATAAATATATCAAGGGGTGGATAAATGGGCTAAAGCTTTGACAATAGTATGACCGGGCCAGAATCTAAACCACTATGCCATTTAGAAAGCCACAGATATGGGCTTGTATTTATTACAAATTTGTCCATGACTTTGAATTATTTTTAACGCAAGTATTGTATTTTTATTTTGGACTCAGTTTGGCATCCTCGGTTTGGTTACATCTCAACGATTCCCACAGCTACCAAAATGGTGTCCGTGAAGAACGATGAAACCGTTCCTGTTTTTAATTGTTAGCCATGAAATTCAGGACTGACATTCACCGAATCCCACAGCACCGCCTAGTCCGGTCGCAGTCAGGCTGAAGCTGAGCCGGTCACGGATGAGCTCTCTGAAATGCCTCATCTCGCACGGAGGCCTCGACCGCAGCCCTCCGTCTCCACGCCGTGCCGAGCCCACGGCAGCGGAGACGTCCCTCTCATTAATCACTGCAAGGACCCGGCACGCACGGAAGACCGTGTTAAATGGAAACTACAAGCCTCCGCTCTCGCGCAAGGACAACGCCTTAAACATTTTACCCAGATATATGTGCTCGGGCAGCAGACGACGCTCGTCCAGAAGGCCTAGGAGGCGTAATGCACAGCAGCGTTGCGTTTTTGGATTTGAACCTGCAGGTCCCGCGGAATTAAGCGCTGCGGAAACACAGCTCCGAGCTCAAAGCGATGGAAGCGAACCAAAAGGGTCCCGACAGAACCACAGCAAAGCCCCGTCCGCCTCTGTAGATCAGTAGGTGTGCTGCTGCGCACTTCAGAAGCAGAAGATAGCAATTGTTTTGTGTATGTCTGTGTGTGGAAGAGTGTGTGTGTGTGTCTGTGTGTGTGTGTGTGTGTGTGTGTGTGTGCGAGCATGCATACTGTGATTTCAGGTGAGTCCATGTGAGAACTGTGGATTGGATGACAAACTGCACAGTAAATGGATATCCACAAATGCCCTTCAGTCATTTCACTAAGGATCTATTCGCAAGAATTGCAATATATTGTACTGTAAAAAAAATAAAAGAAAAGTATTTTAAAAAAACACCTTCATGGAAAGCATGATGTTTAATCCTTCATTGTGCACTCTTTGGATACACTTTCTAATATTATTATTAATAAGTAGGTTTAGCCGTTTGTGGCATCTTCTGCCTACAGCAAAATAATAAGGACATAGATTTTTTATATCAGTGAATAAACAGTCGCATGCAGAAATTCAGTGAAAACAAGATACAGTGTGTGCTGTACGAAAACACTAAAGAACACTGTAATATCAAAGCTATTTTAACTGATAATAAAGACTGTTGGTATGGTGGTGTTCGAAGGATGTTTTATCTGTTCGGAGATAGTAGTCATTTTCTTTCTCTCCCCAGCACTGGAGTGGGCTCACTGTGTTCCAGACTCTAGTACTAGAAGGCACGCCTGTTCAGCAGATTCTCAACCTTTTTTTTTTTTTTTTCAGCAAGGAGCTTGAAAATGATGGTACCGTTAAATTTCTATTTCATTCAGTACTCCAGAAGATCTTGCTGAGACCACCCCCCCCCCAGCCCCTATATTGCAGCACTACCAGCCCAGTGTGGTTTCCCTGTGTAGCAGATCCTTAATATGATCTTATGATTGAGAAAGAAAAAAAAGGAAAGGAAACAAAATAAAGATAAACGGTCACTAAGAATGAAATAAATACAAAGATAGAATGATAGAAAGGCATACTAAAAAAATGAGAAAATAAGAAAGAAAGTTGGCAGAGGGCTGTTCCAGGCGTACAGCTATGGTTTGAACCCTGGGCTTGCGACTAGAAGTTTCCGGGCTTGAGCACCTGT
This sequence comes from Anguilla pacifica, assembly GCA_039654925.1. Taxonomy (NCBI): domain Eukaryota; kingdom Metazoa; phylum Chordata; class Actinopteri; order Anguilliformes; family Anguillidae; genus Anguilla; species Anguilla pacifica. Next base: position 64,890,358 of record CM077287.1, read on the forward strand.
GTGTGCAGCTTCAGCCTTGGAGCTGATTTACCTCAGGACCCATCCAGGTATGTTAGCTGACAGAAATTAAGCTACGCATGTTGCCTGGAATAGGGGCTTCTTTCCTGGAAATGAATTATCATCTGAAACGAGTCGCATAATAGGGCATCAAATTGCTCTGGGTCTCATCCTAAACAGACCGTTCCTATTTATTTACACCGTGCGTTATATTGAAAGGACGTAACGTAGCATGTCCACGGCACAATAGGTAATCGTTTAAATCTAACCTCCAAATATACACTGATTCTGGAGTAAAAATGGATTCTCGGAGTGGAGATTATGTGCCTCTCTCTCTCTCTCTCTCTCTATCTCTCTCTCTCGATGGAATACAGGGTAAAGGCCCTGTCTTGGTTTTTTAAAATTTATTTTATTTTTTATTTTTTTAAAGCACAACTGATTATTTCATGATTGGAATGTGAAAGGAAAATAATGCCCTGGTAGATTCCAGTGGCTGCTCTGGGACTGTGGGATGCAAAGTGCTGGATATGAGATACTCATTTAACATCCACAGAATATGACCCCATTTCAAGCCCAACAGACAGGGATGAGAACCTAAGCTTCCAATGGTGCGTTATATAATGTATGATTAAATGCATTTTAAACGCAAGTGAATTTGAAATATTACAGATAGACGGTGTACTGTGTACAAACAGCACTGCTTAACAGAGGTTGAAAAAGTTGGAATATACACCTCCCTATATGTGTTTTTTTTGTTTGTTTGTTGTGTGTGTGTGTATGTGTGTGCATGTGTTTGTGTGTGTGCACGCGCACGTGTGTGTATGTTCCACACAAAGTCCTCAGCTCAGCACACACATAAAAATCAAAAGGCATAACACCATTACGTACACACACACACACACACGCACCCACACGCACACACACACACATATACACACACACACACACGCACGCACCCACACCCACATATACACACACACACACACACACACCCACACACACATATACACACACACACACACGCACCCACACCCACATACACACACACACACACACACACACACACACTGAACAGAGCCCCTCGATGAGCCGGAAGGTGCTAGAAATCCTAATTGCAGTTTCCTGGTCTCAGCGGTGCTTGGCCTGAAAGTGGGGAAGACGAACCCTTTTAAAGCTGAACTCTGTCCCTCAGGCTTTGCAGTTACACCCCGTCTATCTGCTCCTCCACAGCTCCTCTCAGCCGAAACAACCCCCCCCACCCCCACCCCCCACCACCCACCCCCACACCCCACCACCCACGAGGCCCTGGATTAAATCGATGTCCGCCCTTAACTTTAAGTTGCACAACCTCCGGTGACCTGGCAATTCATTTGTGTCCACTGTAGGGTTCTTAAATTTAAAAAAAAAAAATTTATTTAATTATCGCAATTTCACATGTGCACTTAACATTTTCCACTTGTGAATGAAAATTTCCACGTGCGGAAATAAAATAGGTCACACTGAGACATTTGCATTTTCATATCTTCGCATGTCACTACAATTTTCATAAGTGCAAACAAAACATGTGGTTTAAAAAACATGATTTTTCCGTAATGTGTCTCTAGTCTTAGTCTCAAGAATCATATGTTCTACTATGCGGAGACCTACACTACAAGGGACATTCAATAAAATTAGAAATAATAATTTATTCTGCCAAGTGAAATGTCATTTCTTTTAAAATAACACTGTTTGACAATTTTATTTTGCGAAGCTCACCGAAAACATACTGCGAATCACTAAATACATAAATGAGAACAAAAAAGCAAGAGCAGATAAGCATTAACTCAGAATTATACTAATATTGAGTCAAAGCTGAAAACAAATGCTGGTTAACTACGAGGTGATGTCACCACCTGGAAGATTCCATTAGCTCTCTGGAACAGGGGCCGTGGTTTCCGAGCCAGGCAGCTCAATGCCTGGAAGATTCCATTAGCTCTCTGGATCAGGGGCCGTGGTTTCCGAGCCAGGCAGCTCAATGCCTGGAAGATTCCATTAGCTCTCTGGAGCAGGGGCCGTGGTTTCCGAGCCGGGCAGCTCAATGCCTGGAAGATTCCATTAGCTCTCTGGAGCAGGGGCCGTGGTTTCCGAGCCAGGCAGCTCAATGCCTGGAAGATTCCATTAGCTCTCTGGAGCAGGGGCCGTGGTTTCCGAGCCAGGCAGCTCAATGCCTGGAAGATTCCATTAGCTCTCTGGAGCAGGGGTTTCCGAGCTGGGCAGCTAAATAGCAGCTCGGTTTGTGCCGCTGGTGACAAACGGACGGAAAAAAAAAATAAATAAATAAAAAACGTGCCTGAAAAACGAAACGTGTAATTAGCGCAATCGATTCCGTGAAATGGCAACTGAGAGGAGGAAATGGACTGCGACACAATATGCCATTTTGCGCTTTGGAGGTGCTGTCAGCACATTTACTGTGTTTATTCCTAATCTGAATGATTCTGTTTTTTTTCAGGTTTCCTGTTTCTTATCCTGGAAGAAGTGCAAATTTCAGTTTGCAAACAAAAGTGGCTGACTGCAGTATTTCCAGCACTGACCTAAAGCCAACCGTGTCACTAACACCTGTGGGTGTCCGACTGTGACCCAAGAAGCTATGATGGATTCTATGGTCTGGTGTCTGCTAAGGGACTGTTCTACAACAGGGATGGGCTCTATGGTCTGGTATCGGCTAAGGGACTCCTCTAGAGCAGGGATGGGCTCTATGGTCTGGTAACTGTTAAGGGACTGTTCTAGAACAGGGATGGGCTCTATGGTCTGGTAACTGTTAAGGGACTGTTCTAGAACAGAGATGGTCTCTATGGTCTGGAATCTGCTAAGTGACTGTTGTAGTGCAAGGATGGGCTCTATGGTGTGGTAACTGCCAAGGCTCTGTTTTAGTGCAGGGATGGGCCCCTCAGTATTGAATCTTAGCCATGTTAGTGCCAACTGTGGTTGACATATATAAACAATCAAGTAATTGGCTAACCCAAGCATTCACTCAAAATGTTTGTGGCATGCACTTCAGTTAATTTATAATCTGGTGCAATCTACTATGTCACTGAAGACTTCCCTGCAATAAAACCAGCTCACTGGTTGGAAACAGAAGTAGATTATTTATCAATATATTTATTTTTCCATCTCAATAAAATGCCTCCCCAGTGTTTATCCAAACACACATTTATTCACAATGAAACATAATAATATGCATCCATGTATAGCCTTTTCTGCTCACAAAGTAGAATGGAAAATCAAGTTGTGTTTTCAATTGTGAATCTTCAAGCACAATATCCACAACTCAAACTCAATGCTTTAATTTAGAAGAACATTTGCTATGATAAGAAATACTTGGTAGCAAAACAGCAATCTTTCCTAAGAGTAATCTTCCAAGAAGTTTTCAAAAAATTATTTTAGCTTAAAAACCCCAATTGAAACCCATTCAGTTAAGACACGTTGGCTTTGTTTTAATGTAGTGCAAAATAAAAATCAGTCCTTTGACTAGCCCATAGTTGTAAAAATGTAACCCGCGTTAACCCGTACAAACAAGCAGTACAGGAACTAGACACAAGAAAGAAACGGGTACTGGCTTAATCCCCAAATGACCTAATGTACCCTTAAGCAGAACTCAGCTATTAAAACATATATCTGTGCTAAATGTAGGCATTCCCTTGTGTTCGGCAGTTGGTAGTTTTCCATTAGGAGGCCAGAATATGATCCCGTACCGAGAACGAGTGGAACAGTTGTTATGGCTCTATTTGCAATGTGTTATTCGATAGCCTGATGCTCTCTCGGGAATTGCAAAGCCACATTTTGCCTGGAGTCTTTCATGGCAGGTCAAACTATTTACACAACCCCCCCATCTGTGTCACCTGGAATTACGCAATGGTTAAGCCTAAGCAGTTATGGCACAGTGTTATCCAAGGAATAGAATGGAGGAGTCGGTTGTTCCATTTCATATAACAACTAAATGGCCCTTTCATAAGCACTACTTTAGACAACCATTAATGCTCATTAAGAAGAATTGTTAATAGGCATCTGGCATGTGTCGCTTGGTATATCATGGCTATGTCACTTGCTGCGTCATAACCCCTTGTATGCCTATTTTTAGTGGTTGACATAAGCACATGTGAATGTCCATACTGCATCATGAAGGAGCTATGTAATATGGATTACTGAAGTTCTCAGAAAGGACCATTAAAAAATGTTACCGAACAATTCAATGAAAGCTGTAAGGAACAACAAACTGGAGTACTGTATACCTTTCACACGCGGACACACACACACACACACACACACACGCGCGCATACACACACACACACACACACACATCTCTTATTGAACTCCTTCTCTGTAATAGTCTTTATTGATTGCAGCTGCAGGTCCAGTGGAGTGATGCATGATGGGTAATTGCATCACCCAATCACCTACAGTTGGCAAAGTGTCCCCTGACCCATAACTTGTTAGAGACTACCCTGGCCAATCAGCACCTGATGGGCAGATGACATGACCCAGGTGCACCTTGGGTAAGTGAGTAAGAGTTTAGCTCCTACTCATCAACAACTCAGTCACTTACATGAGCCAATGAAAAAGTTGTTTCTTCACAAGAGAACAGGATTGGTTTAAATGATTGAACTGTTTCAGTGGCTAGCCAATAGCACATGGTAGCTCCATCTATTTATGTTACCAGGAAGTCTTGGTTCTATCACAGTCATGCTTATAGGCCATAATCTCTTATTTTAGGGCCTGGTTTACTAAGACCATTAGCACATGCAAAACCTTTTACCACACACAAAAACCAGTAAGTGATTAGTCACGGTATTTGTTTTGCACCAATCACTGGCTGTGTAATTAGTTTTGCGTACTCAAGTTTTGCACAAGCTAAAGGTCTCAGTAAATCAGACCCGTGGTGTATAATAATCTAGCCTGTATGTACACAGTAATCTCTCCTTCCTGTTTAATAACCTTAATTGTGTACGGTAATAATGCATGGTAATAAATGAATGCCCATTGTGAGCAGGGTTAATTAAATTCGCAGTGTGATCAAATTAGAGGTAAGTGTCATTAAGGGGGAAGCCTACACACCACCGACAGCAATAGTTTGTGAAAATTTTGCATTGTACATCTTTCAGCAGGTGAGAATTTATGATTGTGTTCTTATTGCTGTAGCTGTGGTGAAAGTCACATTTGTAATATCAGCATTTTTCAAGATGCTACCATTTTCCTGAATGCTAAAAAGTGCCAAAATGTACTGCTGAGTAATCATTTTTATACATCTCGTATTTTGTATCAGACATAGAGTAGACTGGACTTACAGTTATGAGAGAAATCTTGAGTTCATCATTGTTTCTATCTCTATCACCCGCACACACACACACACAGCGCACACACACACACACACAGTGCAGACAGACACATACAGACATACACACACACACACACAGTCGGTAGGTAGACTGGGCTCAGGGGAGGGCAGGGGCAGCTTGTTTTCATGTAGCACAGGCTGCTACTGTGACCTGAGAACCACTGTGCAGATGTAGCACTGCAGCACACAGACAGACAAAGAGAAAGAGAGAGAGAGGGAGGGAGGCAGATATTCTCTACCACAAGGAAAAGCGAAAAAACAGTCAATGTTTTTAAGGATATTTATTTTCATGGGCAAGTGTAGCGGACAGGAAGGACTAGGTTCTACCCCGTTGTGCTCTCCCATAATCCCAAAATACACCCATCTCTGTTACCCCCACCTAAACTCTGTGCCCTCTCATATATCAGCATACACCTCTTAGCTCCACCTCAACTCTGCCACCACAAAACCTTCACAGAACATTGGGTGAGGTCCCTTTTAGACTGGTTGTGCGATAACGTTTTGCTGAGAACGTTCCCCAATCAGCCTTAGACTGTTTTATCGTTCAAAGCAAGTGTTGTCGAGGCCACTTTAAAACCAGGCACGCCGCATATATACTCCATAATGACGATGATGCCTAGTGGTCCCTTGTAGTTGTCACTTAATCATGACAAGCACTGTGGAGCACGAGTTTCAAGTGCACTTTAAGAATTTTCTGAGTGAGAAATTCTTAAGAATTTAAAGTTTATTATTTTTTTTATAAATACATTGCAGGTCATTGATGACATTCCTGCTAAGATAAAATACTGCGAATACCATTCTGCAAATTCAGATTCTTTTCCTATACCTTTAACAAAGCGGAGTAAAATGCAATGGCCTTCCTGCAATATTCTTTCAAACCCTGCGAGGTGAATTTACCCCTCTGTAGTGAACTCTCATTGGTTCACCGCCGTCTCCGATCCCCATTGTGCCGATAGAATGTCGCCACTCTGCAATTGATTTTGAGTCGGATAAAATACAGGAACCTTCAGCCTCTACTCCAACGTCCTGCGTGCATTTCTCCGAGATGCGCGTTCTTACGGCATCTGCCTGTTTGTGTCTAGCCGTGAGCCTTTTTTTACAAGGATGTTTACATATTAAACATCTATCCAGCTAAAAAAAAGTGCCTTCTGTGTTGAGTACCTTTCCCATTGGTATGAAAGTACTTTAAAATCTACACAGGCATTAACAACAATAATGTACTATTTTCAAGTTCACGTTTTATCATGTTACGGTGCACACTAGTCATTGGTTTAGAAATTATCATGACATTCCTCACCGGTGCACTAATATATCCAAAGGACACCCCTCCAGGAGAGTTGGGTAAAGCACACTGCGTTGCCAGGACAGGCCGTTGCTAAGGTGCGAGCACACTTTGCAGTTATCCGTCTCATTATTTATTCATTATTTCTGATGGCCTTGGCAGAGAGCAGTATTACACAATATCAACGTCTGGGGAAATAAAAAAAAAAAACATATAAAAAAAGCATAGAGGGGACGGACTCTGGGGGCGAGGCTGGATCACACAGCTGTGTTGTTTTAAGGGAAGGAAGGTCAGGACTTACATGGCTGAGATGCATCTGTGCTTTGGGTTGGAGTGGGGGGTGGGGGGGGGGTGATGAGGGGTGGGGTGGGGTGGTTGGTTCTCTGTCTTTGTACTTCAGATGATGTCAATTTGGCATCATGCGCAACATAAAAGATATGTGAGGTAGAGAGAGAGGTAGAGAGAGAAAGGGAGAGAGGGAGAGGGAGGGAGGGAGGGATAGAGAGAGGATAAATCCTGCTTATTGAATAAAATATCAATGCGCAGTTTATTCTTATGATCCGTCAACAGAAGCAGGCTTTTTTGCAGATATGCTGAGTACTCATAAGCTCACGGTGGGTAAGTAGGGTATTTGCTCAATTGGCTGTGAATTATTATTATATTTATCTCTTTTTATGTCTGCGGTGTAAACTTTTGCTTCACTTCTGCTTCAATTTCACAACATCAAAGAGAAACAAGAGCGGTGTCAAAGAAAGGCTCACACACACACACACACACACACACGCACACAGGCACAGATACACATGCACATGCACACACACACACACACACACGCACACGCACACACACACATGCACACATACGCACACACACACACAGACATGATTAATTAAATGCTCTGGAACTGGTCAATGTAGTCTTAAGGATCATAAGTGCTTTTCATGCTCTTGTGTGAGAAAAGGCCGTGTGTGAAGTCTCAAGCCAGTATTCATAATTTCAATGGAACACTCCGTCTTTGCAATGATACACTGCCCAAATGTGCATCTATCATAAATCCACTTTATTCACCCCGGCCAGAATGCGGGGATATTGAAGTTTGCAAGGACACTCTGATCTGGTCCGAAACTTTCAAAATAATATACTTTGAACTGAAAGCCACATTTCAGTTTACGGTAGCTTTGGATTAGCTTCCAAGCACATGACGTGTCTCATTGCTACTGAGGGCTGCATTGTGTTATTTCCCTTCTGGATGGGGATTGTTCTGTGAACAGTACCTTTGCAAACAGTACTAAATGTCTAGCAACAGAACATGTACCTTAAAAAGGTAATGCATAGCAAATGTATCAAGTACTTTATTTCCCAAGTAATCTAACATAAAAAAGCAATACACATAGAGTGGAAGGATTAATTTGGAACTGTTAGAGTGTAGAGCCTCACAATTCAGTTCTACACACACACACACACACATCTACACGCACACACACCCTCTCATACAGATACTCACACAGACACACACCTCTTTGAGTCGGGCTCATCCATCAGACGGGCCTGTCAGTCTGATGAAACCTCTAATGGACCCAATTTTGCGGCGACCCTGGCCCTAAAAGAGCACAGCCTGCCCGTCCCATTCATTTCCCCAGGGCCAGAGCCCCCCCCACCCCCCGAAAACAAGAGGGACCGGCGGATGAGCCCTTACACAATTAAAATCTACTGCCACATAGTGGAAATATATACTCGAACACATTATATAATGTATACCTACGTATGGAGGCCCTCCAAATATATTTAAAATTCATGCCAATATATTACCCTTTTTAATTGGTGGTTCAAATGGTGAGTTATATTCAGACAATGACACCAAAATGACAATACTTTGTACATTTTCCGTTACATTTATACATTCGACTAATTTTTTGGCAATACAAATGGCAACACATTTCGCATTCCAACAAATAGTTTATTCACAAATAAGTTAATATTGTCTCGTTCATTATCGTTTTTAAATTATTATGATTAGATAAATCATTAGATTAACAGAAGACCCTTTTATTAAGGAAAAAAATATGAGGGAAAATATAACGTTTTATATATATATATATATAGCGTCAGGAAAAACACAAAAGCAAAAACATTTTTTTTTTCCTGTCCTCACTGTCCATCATGTATCATTCAGCAGAGTGAACTTAAAAGCTGGCTTTGTCACGCAGATCCGGTGGTCCGGATTCAAGCCATTTTAACCCGGCTAAAAACTTTATACAAGGTGGCAGCTTTGGAATGCAGATACCTTTCCCGTGTGTGGCACAATGGCTTTCGTTCATATTTAATGCATTTCTTTCAGAAGAGAAAGCGTGCTTATATGTTTAATGCAGAAGACTGGGCCATGTTCTAAACCCAAGTATAGACCTCCAACTCAACTGTGCCACATCCATTAAGAAATAGAGCAAATATATATTTTTAAAAATACATTGTGTACTCCTTTCTGACCTCCCCCCCAACACCACCACCACCACAAACCCCCCATAATGCAGTTTTTTGTGCTGTCTGGTTACAAAAAGCCCTTAGCTGATGACCCTTGATCCTTGATGGAGGCTAGCCCCAGGCTGGCTGTGTAATGCTGTGGAGAGGATGGGAATCACATCGGGGTGTCAGCCTGTCACCCCCAAACTCGAGCTGGAGCATCTGTGAATGCCAGCCCTCCCCGCCCCCAAAGTACCCCCAGTTGAGATGGTATGGTGTGTGTATGCATATGAGTGTGTGTGTGTGTGTGTCTGTGTGTGAGTTTGCCTCATTAATGCTGCTCCAGGGGAAATCAATCAAACAGGATTGGCTGGGGGAGACAAACAAATATGCAAATGTGAATGATTTCAGGTAAACACAAAAAGGACAGGCGCTGTTGACCGAGATGACATCAGCTGCTCCTGCTATGCCCTCTAACTCTGTCTGAGCAACAGTGAGCGAGAGAGGGCGTGTATGAGCTCATAAGAAGGAGTGAGAGTAACGATGTGTAACACCATACGTGTGAGTTGCTTAAGAGAGAGAGTCATTTCTGTTTCTAGGGTTACTTCCTCATACCTAAGGTATCTAAGTCATACCTTGAGGAAGTAACCCTAGAACCCTAAAACCCAAAAAAACCCAAAACCTTGGAATAGTAACACACACTTGAGCGCTCAACCGTATTCATGTGCACTGAAAGAAAAGAATACAGCTCACCTCACAGCCATAGGCGGTGTTGAGAATGACTGCATCGAAACTGCACTGCAGTGAACAGAGGTCTAGCCTGTAGCACCGCCTGGAGCATCCTTTAGCTACCGTGAGCTTCTGACAGAGCGTCAGTAGTGCCATTATTGCATCAGCCAGGTTCACCGGTCATGTGACCTCTGAGACTGCCAGTTTCACCAAGTGCCTGTGCATTAACAGCGATGATAAAAAAAAGGTCATGTGACCCCCCATGTCATTCAGAATGCTTACAAGGAAGTGCCCATGGCAAGGTTCAACTTTGACCTTTGAATGCATCACTTATTCTTTTTTTACGACCAACTATTTTTTTTATTAGTAACACCTCACTTATTCTGACTTTTTATTTTGGACTAGCAAGCGGATGACTGTTATACATTGGTGGTGGTTTTCCTTCACTGTAAAGCACTTTGAAGTCATGAGATACATAAAAACAAAATAAGAGTTTGGGGCAGTCAGAAAGACTGTTTAAAAAAAAAAAAATTTTAAACGTTTAAATTTATTGATACGTATCCATCAGGATGTGAAGGCAATTTAACCAAATGCTAACACAACTGTTCTACAGTAAATGTACGTACTGCCCCTTTAATTTGTGAATTTATGACGAGCAAGGAGCTGCTTGCCAGGGCTGTGAGCAGGGGCAGCAGTTTTAGCAGTGGTCCAGGATTAACACAGTGTCAGGCACAGGGCTCTCGAGGCAGCGGACGCAATGACAAGCACAAGATGGGCTGAGTGACCTGCTCTCATCATTAAAACCCATTCGCTTTCAGACGCCGTGCAGTGTAAAGGCAGTCCAATGAGAGTTAATCACAGGCCTCCAACACAACGCCGCATTCATTTCCCCTTTAAAAAAAAACGTGAAGAAGAAGAATAAAAGATGAGAAGAAAAAAACGACAGCCCATTTTTCTCTTTTCCAATAAAGCGAAAGCATAAACGACTAAGGTCCTCCATCTGGTGGGGGGGGGGGGGGGGGGTCTTAAACAGTTGTTAGAGCTGCTTTCCACCTGACGGAACAAAAGCGGCACGCGGGCAGTCACGCGTTGCCGTGGCAATACGGGCCCTTAAATGGTCGTCATATTTCATCAGAACGCGCTCTGCCTCCCATCGCCTATTCGGGGGAGGGCATCGCCACCCAAACCCCCCCCCCCCCCCACCTTTGTCATTCGGCTGTCACCTGTCCCGCCCGGGTAAGAGGCAGGAGGTGCTCTGTGCTCCCCCGAGCGATCGCTGGCAATAAACATAATGGCTTCAATTAGACTTGTCGGAGAGCAGAGGACGGGTCAGTGTGTTCTCCCCGCTACGGCAGAAGACGCCCTTGTCCCGGGCAGATGAGGGATCGCCGGGGCCTTGTTCCTGTTACTCACCCACGCCGAACAAGCCGCGCGGTCCCTACCGCCCCGGCGGCGTGGAGCCTGCCTCAGGATCTCAGCGGCACAACGGACCCAGCGCCATCTGGACCTGGTTTTGGATGGTTTTGGATGGGGTTTTTTTTAATGCGTTTTTAAAAATCATCTGAAGCTTTATTTCCCTCTGCACTCAACAAGGTGATTTTGACCTGGTTTGCCCTTCTAACTATGTGGAGGCACGCAGCGGAGACACGCTGGGTGGCACTGTTTGAATGGCACAAGTGTGCCGTCAAGACTAAATTCTCAAGACCTATAAATGTGTGTGAAGTATTCATGGCACACGCATTATGTACATAAAAGTGTATAAATAAATAATGCCTTTTGATTATAATCTACTTACACTATGGTTTACTGTTTCTTCACAAAATTGACATCAGTTAGTGATAAGATCATTCCACACAGCTCATCTCAAACTTGTTTGCCACCAATGGGGGAAAAAAATGCTCATATATCGAGAACCTATACAATTCAACAAGGGTTTCCAAGGAAAGATTACTTTTCACTTTGAAGATTCACTTCTGCCAAATAAAGTGTAATGTAATGTCTTTGGATCCCCAAAACTAGATTTCCTCCCCTCCGCATGCGTAGATTCTGTCTGGGTTCGGTCTCGTGCTCCCTGGGATCCTCGATGACGGCACCGCGTCGGCGCCCGGGGCTAAACTTTTCCCCACCGGCGGTCCCACTTCACGGGTCACGGAAGACTTGCGATGTCAATCCGTGGTGTCTCTTACACACCCGCAGGGCGAACACCTTCTGCACCCAATCAGCCCGAAATAAACCCACTCAGCTCAACCCTGTGCTCGTGTTAGCGGTTAGAAAAGAGCTGAGAAGCTCACCGGATTAAGGGCTGTAGAATCTCTCTCTCTCTCTCTCTCTCTCTCTCTCTCTCTCTTTCTCTCCCCCTACTGTTCTCTCCCTCTCCCTCTCTGTCCCCCAACCGTTCTTTATCTATCTCTCTCTCTCTCTCATACTGAGATGATGGGGTATTTGAGAGCTCCTTTATTCGGGTTTTCATATACCAAAGCACATAAATTGATGTTTTTATTATTATTTTTATTTTTATTTTATTTTTTATGAATGTGAGCTCAAGGTAGCCAAAGAGCTATTTTTTGTGGCAGGGATTATCTGCTTTTGTGACATCACCCCACCCGACAGGCCTGATAGCCACAGCATTGTTTTGTGTGTCGCTGAGCAATAAATGGTATCTCCTGAAATGCATTGATCTGTTGCTTTAGTCTGTTAACCATCACATGACCATATAGCAACATGGAGTTGGTAGCCATTTGCAATAAGGTCGCAAGAATTAACCAATGTAGTTGTTAACAGGAATTAATGATGTACAAATACATTAATTAAGCATGCAATTTAGTTAGTAGTTAACAAATACATTAACTAATGTATTAGATACATGACTGTTCATGCATTAGCAAAACATAGATAAATTAGTTAACCATTAACAAATACACGGGCTGTTTGTTGCTGTCGGAGACTGTTTACTGACTGCCCAAAAACGGAGACAGCGAAGAGAGATTCCACAATGCCCCATTGGTTAAGCTTTTAATTTTTTTTTTTTTTTTTTCTCTCAGATGGACCAATCAGGCCCCCCCCCCCCCAGCATGAAGACAGCCTTTCTACTTTACCTCCAGCCAAAGATCACGAATGTCACACGCACAAGGGTAGGGTGGGTTTGCTGGAATTCAAGACTTCACCTCACAAAATGGCCGTTTCCACTTCATTAATTGTGTGCCCCCCCCCCCCCCCCCCCCCCCCCTCGCCGGCAAATATTTCTGTCTGACGGCGCTGAGTCTTCAAGGCCTTGTATTTCCTTGTTAATTTACAGAATCGATGCCTTTAATCAATTATTCAAAAGGCCACACACAAAGGCATCTTGTGGGGAGTGCTCGCTCGAATACAAGTGCAATTTTAGCTGCCACGGGTGACTGGCACATCCCACTGAGTGCCAAAGGGTGAAGTTACCAAAGTACTTTGTAGCCAGGCGTTCGTTTTTTATTTTTTATTTTTATTTCGCCTGAGCACCCCATGAATTTGCAGAGCTGCCACTCTTTTCCAGCTAAGTCACTGGAAACTAATGGCTCACCCCAGACCTGGGTCAAATACGAATTTGTTTTGGATTCAAATACTTTTCTATGCTTTACTGATCTTGTCTGGTGTATTGGAACCAATGAAATACTCTCAAAAAGTGCACCCCCGCCTTCTGGTCATATTGGTAGGCTGAATTACACCAGGCAAGTTCGACAGAGCACAGAAAAGTATTTGCGTCCAAAACAAATACGTATTTGACCCAGGTCTGACGCTGTATCTCCTGTGGGTTGCGAGAGCTCAAGGAACACTTTTTATCGTTTCGGTATCCCTGCACGGTGCCCACATATTCTACGCAGAAATGTTTAAATTATTAGTTTCCTGCATTTCGAAAAGGCCGCAACCTTCCTGCCCGCTTTATTTTGGGAGTGCGTGCTCGAGATGAGCAAGCTGCCAAAATATTGACCTGTGTGGTGGGATGATTTGTGTTTTGTGTCTGTCCATTAAGGCCTGTACTGTGTTAAATTTTAATGCCCGCATGCTCTTTGGGGCATGTTTTGGCCTGGTTTGAACGAGGAAGCCTCACTTGAGCAGGGCACACGATTCAGGGTTATGCACTGCATCCGTCATTCTGAGTGGAAGCTATAAAACCAGACAAATAACGAAATAAATACTGCTCATCTCAAACAAAAAGAAAAAAAAAAAGTTTTATCCAGATAGAACAGGAGGGCTCTGAAGGTTTTTTATGTTATTTTAGACCCGCTTAATATCCAAATTAATAAGTAATTCTCAAAGTCCTTAAGCAACAGCAGCTCTAATTACATAAAAATTGTTGAAATTGATATAAAATTGCTTCAAATAAAATGCACTGGATCCCTAGGAAACACAAGAGTAGTTAAAGCTCATTAAAGGCTAATTTAGGGAATTTTCAGAAAGGATAATCTATCCGTGCCTCCATTCTGAGTGTCCATACTCTTTCTCTAAAATTATAATTTTAATTTTGTTTTATTCATATGACATGAAGATTTGTGTTGCATAAACATGCATCATGAACTATCTCCCCTCCCTCGAAAAAAACAAAACAAAAAAAAAAAGTAACCTTGTGAAAATCTGATATCGCAGTTCAAGAATTAATGCACACATGTTCTCTCTCTCTGTGCCCTCTCTCTCTCACCGCCTTTATTCTGCATGCTCAGTGCCCTAATGGTTCTCTAAATGCCCGCGTCACGGCGTGTGAATGAGCCGCTGGTAATGACGCGCCTACCTGTTGGTCGTTCCCTTGTCCCATGTGCGCTGTTATCTTTCCTCCTCCGTCCTTCCTCCAGCTGTGGGTCCTTTTTTGCTCCCTGAAAGACAAGCAGAGCATGTTTGCTACAGCCAGACCCTCTCACCATCCCTGACCATCAGAGAATCTCAGTATGGCATGCATGCAGTGCCAGATTGGTAACCAAATGTTCAATCCCCCCCCCCACCCCCACCCTCTTAGGAAGCAGCTAGCCAACTTGCTTACTGGTCACGATGCAATTACTGTAGCATAAGTGTACTGCCATGTCTGGGTTGCGTGTGACAGCGCAGATCTGCTGCCGGTTACATTTGTGAAATACGTATGCACCTGGCCGAATGAGTGGCAGCCGGTGTTTTAAAAGAAAGGGAAAATGAAGAAATGAAGAAGAAGAAGGGAGGCGTAGCCGGTTTAAATGTACTGGAACGCCGCTCGGTTAGGTGCTGGCCTCGCGTTCGACCGTCTCGTGCTGCCAGAAGAGTTTCAAGATTTTGAAATTCACCCGCGTGCTCAGAGTCCTGCCCAAATGGGGGGGACGGCCCACCGGTGCATGGCTGCAGGGCTTCGTTTGGGGAGCTGCCTCCCCCCCCCCCCCTCTCCCGCCTAATGTGAGGACTGTTGGATGTGAAAAACCAGTGGCTCAGCTCCAATCCTGGAGGGCATGATGGACTATCTCCCTCTCTCTCTCTGTCTAACTTTTTCTCTTTCTCTCTCTCTCTGTCTAACTTCGTCTCTCTCTCTAAATAAATTATTTATTTATGGGATGTGCTTATTATCCTGGCTGGTGTGCAAAGGCAGTACTGATGAAAGCTCAGGTGTGCCCTGTGATTTTTATTTTTTTATTTTTATTTTTTTTGTTTTTTGATCTTCTGGGGAATGAGAGGGAGAGTCCATGAGCAATGGGCACTGTGTTTTATCACCATGGAAACAGATTTTACAAATCCCAGGTCATGAAACTGGTCTTGACGATGGTGCTTCAACAAAAAGCATGGAGTAATGTAATATATACATAGATAAAAATTAAAAAAAACAAACAAAAAAACACTTTAATCCACCTGTGATTTCTTTTTTTCCTTCGTCTTTTTTCCACTGGTCTTTTTTTTTTCTGTGTGTGCCCCACCCGGCGTGTACATCTGTCTTTGCCCTACATGCGTGTACTGTATGTACATACAGCAAAGCCAGAGATTGTGTGTGATCGCAGCAGGTCGAGTGTTCTGAACTTTAAAGAGCGAAATGAAGCAAACATCGCACTACTCCACACGCCCCCGGTCACACTACGAGCGCATGGTCTTTGGAGATACGGCGAACGTGTGACAAAGCGTGGGGAGAAATGTAACACAACGCTACGCAACGCAACGCAGCTAATTTATGCTTTTACCGTACCCCCAATCCCCACCCCCCTCCTCTGAACCATGCTCTCTGTGAATAACCCTGTTTAATAAACGCACCTGTTTACAGCAGGTCCTGCTCTTCCGCCGCGCCGACGTTTATAAGTCCGGGCCGATGTTTATAGGGCCCCGAGCTCTCTCAGACGTGTAATTATTCAGCGATCGCCGAGCCAACATGTGTACAAACTGAATTATGGAGGGCAGCATTGATTTCCCATTGCATTTGCATATGCAGCACTACATCACCCATGCCAGATCAGTCGACCCGTGTCATATTTATTTATGGGTTAGTACGCAGATGCCTTACAAATGGAATGGCAGGTTTATGCTCTTCCTCTTCTTCTTTTATTATTATTATTATTATTATTATTATTATTATTATTATTATTATTATTATTAATAATAATATTACATTATTATTTTTTTTCATTTTTTCTGCAAAAAAAAACATATGGTCGGAAAACCGAGCTTGACCGTCGAACTGCGGCCGCGGCAACACGGCCGTAGCCGCGGCAACACGGGCCGTCCGCGGCTAAACGGAGAGGACGGGCCCGCCAGGCCAACGTGAAACCCGTCAGTTTCACTCGCGCTCGGCTCCTCCACCTGAAACAACGTTTAGAGACGCGCGAGCGAGCGGGCGAAACGGAAAAAAGTCTCCGACGTGTTATTCGGCGAGAACCTTGGGGGCGCACATTGAGACGCTGACAGTGATGAATTCAGCTGTCGGCGGAAGTGACACGCGAGCCGAAATTACTTTATTTTCATACCACTTTTCAAGGCTAATGTTCTTGATCACACCGATGACGGCGAGACTCCAGAAACTTCATGTTTCACGTCCGTGCGCCTACGTGACCTGGCCTTTGCATAGATTATAAAGATAATCTGGTAAAGATTTGAAGATTTCCTTGAGTTGTAAGTTGCATTTTCTTACTTGCCGTACATCATCATCATCATCATCATCATCATCATCATCACCACTATAACCTCACAAAACCTCAGCCTCAAGTCCCAGGTATTAATGAAACCTGCACTTTAAGAGACATTCAATGCAAATAAAACAATATATTTGAAGAAAAAAAAAATGTACACTGAAATATGTTTTGTCAACCAAAACAGTTGCATTATGTCAATAAAAATTAAAAGAAGCCTTTTTTTATTCTACCAAATGCTTGAGGGCTCTGCAATAGACGACGTAAGGACAAAGGGGGCAATTTCATTTCAGGAGAGAGCAGTTAAATTCTTTAGTGTTCTTAGGACAAGTACAAGCTGATCACATGCATGCATAATGTATCAGACAGGCAGATAAATGGTGTCAAACAGTCCAACACGTTCAATTTATTCAGTAAATTCCATTAGCCAAGACAAGGTCAAAGACTTGAATCAAGGAATCTCTTTAATCCTGCTACCCTCCCGCTAAATAGTTCCTCACCTTGCGGTTTTTTCCTTCTCCTTCCATTAACTTTTTGAGGCAGATTTCACACATTTCAATGTAATTTCATGTTTCTCCTTCTCACAATATTTCAAGTTGAAATGAAAGCAACGAAATGCTGAATAGCAGGCGCTATTACAAAATAAATCAATATTGTTGTGAACGTGTTTATCTGGACTGAGGGTCTGAAATGCTATTTATAAATAAAAAAAAACTATGAAGATAAAAGGAATTACCCTCGCACCAAATTGCCATCTTAGAATTCTGCAAAGTGCCCGGCTGCTTCTGACCAGTTCTGCGCTGTAGTGCCGTAGGACAATTACCCTTAAACACTAGTTTACTTTGATAGGGGGAACGAGCATCTACAAATGTACTCAATCTAAAATCAAAATGACTGACTGACCCTTTTTTTAAGAGCTGTTAGCAGGGAAGGATAGAGAAGCTGTGCTTTGAATCCTGACTGCTCATTGTTGGCTTGGGTTTGTGAAATGTGTAGTGCGTTTGGTTTAACTAAGAGCGCTACACCTTGTTTTATGGCAATCGTTAAATTCCTTGCCCCATCAAGCCGAATTAACTCCTTATCACACTATTTCTTCTTCTTCTTCTTCTTCTTCTTCTTCTTCTTCTTCTTCTTCTTCTTCTTTTCTCCTCCTCGGTCCCCATCCGCCCAATAATAATAATAATAAAAATAATAACAACAACAACAGTAATAAACGTATTCACTTATTCTAGAGCCCCCTGCTTCCCCGTTATCAATCGACGGCCTCTGACGGCGGCTAAAGCAGATTTAGCGGTTTTGGGGGGAGGAGCCGCCCCGCGACGCGCACAGTTTGCCGCACCTGCATCCCGCCTGGCGTCCTTCGACGGGCCAGATGCCGCCGTTCCCCGGGAAGACGAGGAAGCTCGGAGGGCGGGCGTGAGCACGCTCACGTATTTATCATGTTCCCCGCCCCCGCTAAAGGGGTAAAACAGCGCGTGGGGTTAGCAACACATCGCTCTAAATGCGTTGCCAGAAAGATTCATAATCCTCATGCAAATGAGGAGCTGCTGATGCGGCTTCACCATTGCGGGCAACTGCACACGCTATTAATTTGTCGTCTTCGGGAATAGATGGTGGTGAGTTATATACGGCCCCAGTTGGGAGTTATCGCACGCATTGTAAAGAACCGTCCAACCGTTATTGCAGTCACCACTCTTACAGTAGTTTCGGTTTGTATCTGCGTTTAATCAATGGAGTTTGTATTAGTGGTCCTGGCAGGGAAATTCATTAAGGTTATAAATACGGATGAGTATAGTTTCTTCTGCAAATTCTGTTCCCCGCAAGCACAACATGCTGCTGCCATGTTTTGCTTTGTATTAAGGTCAGTATGAAAAACGATGCTAGAGAAAGGGTTTTAATCTTACCCTTTTTTTTCTTACCATCCCAAAATCACATTCATTACAACACGTGTTGTAAATAGGTTCAGATGACTCTTACCTGTATTTTCCTGAAGGAAAACAGACAGGAATATCAATTTTATATTAATTTATGTCTGCATTTACCATTGGGGTGGGAGTTTCATCTGGGCTCTAAGAGCATAACTTAGGGGTGTCCAATCTTAACCAAAAACAGCTGGTGTGGGTGCAGGTTTTTTGTTTTAGCCCAGTATGAAGAGCGGTGGGCTAAAACAAAAACCTGGACCCTCGCTGATCACAAGATCGGACACCCCGAGTTTTGAGTATGAATCCAATATGCCTCTTTGGAGCCGTATGTTAAATTTTCTGTGTACAGGGTGTACCAGGTTCTCACATGCCAGCGGGACACCCCTGAGAGGGGGGTGCGTCAGTGCCGGGGAACACCATTGGTTGCCGCATGGAGAGAGAGAGAGAGAGAGAGCGCACCCACACAAAACGTGAAATAAAATAAACGAACACCTTCACCCTTCCCCTTCACAGGTTCCGGGCAAAAACAATTATCTAAAACAACAAAATAAAATTATGAAGACAAAGACCAATCCGCTTCAATTGCCAAACTGAATGCCACACAGGCGTAATGGATACCCCTCTGGGTTACCCAGAAATCAGTGGGAGGAAACATAACCACGGTTAGCTTCTGCTTGTAAGTGGTAAACGGACTGCGTTTATATAGCGCTTTTATCCAAAGCGCTTTACAATTGATGCCTCACATTCACCAGAGCAGTTAGGTGTTAGGTGTCTTGCTCAGGGACACTTCGACATGCCCAGGGTGGGGGATCGAACCGGCAACCCTCCGACTGCCAGACAACCGTTCTTACCTCCTGAGCTATGTCGTCCCCTTATGCTTGTGCAACTTGTGTCTGTGTGCGCTGTGATTCAAAATAAATAAATAAACAACTGAATGCGTGGTGAGTGACAGAGTGCCGTGCTGTCAGTGGAGTCTCCCTCTTAGCAGGGAGTCCTGTTCAACACTGGTTCTGAACAAATACATTTATATGCACCCCAGCCCCCAACCCCTTTGCATTCAGTAAAACAAAAAAAAAAAATGATTTGATGATGTAGATGTCATCTGTTGAAAAGATCCAAGTTAAATGGAGTGTGTTAAAAATATATATATTGTATTGCTTTATGCAAATGTCACGCAATTTTACATTAGGGCGCATCAAAAAGAGGTATGCTAACATTTAATTTCATATATAGATATGCATCTTCCATATGTGCGCATCTGTGAACGTGCGTGTGTAAAGCTGTAGTGATAATGACCTCTATAAATGAATTGACTGCCTGCAGGGCAATTGGAGCTTGAGTTCCTTCTCTTGTTTTGAAGGCCTGCTTTGACAAATCTCATTACGCAGAATGCAAATACATCCATCCATCCATTCATTATCTATAGCCACTCATCCTGAGCAGGGTCGTGGGGTGGGGGGTGCTGGAGCCTATCCCAGCATGCATTGGGCAAGAGGTAGGCATGCACCCTGAACAGGTTGCCAATTTGTCACAGGGAAACACATATCACTCGCTCACCATTTACTCGCACACTTGTACCTATGGGCACATATGTGAAGGTGAAGAAGAAGAAGAAGAAGAAGAAGAAGAAGAAGAAGAAGAAGAAGAAGAAGAAGAAGAATACAACAACGATAACGACACAGTCATGCCTTCACATCACAAGTGCCTGAAAGGCGTTATCTGTCAGCTGCGTTGGTACAGGCTGCCATTTGCAAAAAAAATAAATAAATATATAAAGCGTCATCGCCATGGAACTGCAAGCAGCAAAATGACTCAAATCCATAGGTGTGAATTCCCCTGAGAAGAGCGGGCTTTACATCGAAAGGGAATCCATGCAGGCGGTGACCTCTGACCGAGGAAATGAAGCAATCCCCGAATAAGCTCAGACAGGGTTTATCTGTGTCCAGGTCACTATCTATTAATTAAAGATGACATGATGATCAATTCCAATTATTATCCCTTAAAAAAAAAGAGTTTTTGAAAAAACAGAAGTATTATATCACATGAAGCTGCCGTTAAAAACAGCAGCCCTGCTCCATTTCACTTCACACTCCTCATGAAATTTTAATTAAGACATTAAAAAGATCCATCCAGAAAGGTTTTTCTTCATAGAAATGTTTTTAAATTTTTTTTTCTTTTTTTTTTCTTTTTTCATTGTGGGTTAATTACACACAGAGATGGGTTAGAGAGAAGAATAGTTTTTACATGGTCTGGTACAGTTTCTGCTCATTAGAAATTGATTTGAATTAAAGCATCAGATGAGATATGTATGCATAAAAGGAATCGTGATACTTCATAATCCGTTGGCCTTGTATCAGTGAATCAGTTGGTTAATGCGTAAGGACTGCATGTAAAAACTTCATAACAGAGTCCTGGATTCAAACAGAAACTGTCACACGCTCTTACACACACATTCACTCTTGCACAAGCACACACTCAAACAAAAGCAAATGTGCTTAAACCTACGCTCTTACACACACGCATACAACCTTGCGCACAAAATGCTTTTGCACAAGAACATAATCTCATGTGTCACATTTAAAATAATAATAATAATAAATACATAAATAAACACCTTACTACTCCACAGGTGACACTTCAACGCTAGTTAAAGTCACATGTTATATATGCACAGACCCAGCTAGGGTACCCTGAAACACCCATGTACCTTAGGGATACTTCCCTTGAACAATATTCCATAAAGCCCATATTACATTACATTGCAGCATATGACGAATTCCATGACAATACACTTTCCAAAAGTATGTGGACACCTCTTCTAATTAGTGGTTTCGGCTATTTAAGCCACATCCATTGCTATCAGATGCATAAAATCAATCATACAACCATGCATTGACAAATAGTAGGATGGGTCATACTGAAGAGCTCAGTGACACTGTCATAGGATGCCGCCTTTCCAACAAGTCAGTTCATCAAATTTCTGCCCTGCTAGAGCTGACCCAGTCAACTGCAAGTGCTGTTATTGTGAAGTGGAAGGGCACAGGAGCAACAACGCCCTCCCAGAAGAGTGGAGGCTGTTATAGCAGCAAAGGGGTATACAACTCCATATCACTGCCATGGTCTTAGAATGAGATGTTCCACAAGTACATACTGTATGTGTGATGTTCAGTTGTCCACATACTTCTGGAAATGGAGAGTATAAGATTCGAGAACACATAAGATTTTAAATAATTGGATGAACTTCACACCTGCATATCTTGTGACCGTGTTCTGACATTGATAACAAGCCGTCATGACTCACAAAGACTGTTGTTATGTTATGCTTATGTGGACCATAAAGCAGCTCACTGAATGTGTTGCCTCTGCTTCCTCACCCCACAACCCCAGCGCGTGACCCAGCAACCAGTTAATGGCCCCCGCACGTGGGCTTCTCCCAGGTGCATGATGGGAAACAAACCCCGACAGCCTGAGAGTCGTCCCCGCTCCGCAGCTGTGAGCCAGCGAAACACCCGTCACCACGGCAATGGCTGAGTGCTTGAAGGGCACCGTCAGGACTGCCAACGGGGCATAGCCAGTGGGGGCTGGACTGGGGCCCCATTTAAAGGTCGCAGGTTTAAATCCCAGGTCAGATCAAAGAGAGTAAAGATCACACTCTACAAATGCGTTTGCGTTTATGTGCTATAAATGTCAACTTTGTAAGAATATAAACAACAACAACAATAATAATAATAACAATAATAATAATAATAATAATAATAATAATAATAATAATAATAATAATAATAATAATAATAATAATAATAATATTGTCCAGTTAAGAAAATGTGGTATGCTGCTTTGAAATGTGACAGAGAACTGACAAATCAGATATGGTCTGTGAATAAGAATGAAGAATTTCTTAGAGCAATCTGTTACATGTTTTTATTTATGTATGTTATCATCTGTACTGCTGTCAGTAAGCATTACAAAGATGAGATCTGGCACCCAATCACCCAGCAGTTCATTATGATTAACATTCCACAACAAAAGAGTGGAATGTTTCTGTACAAATAAGCGTTCTCCATGCAAAATAAAAAAGGTAAATTGATGGTTCCTCTGACAATTTCCATGAACATGAACACGGTTACTGATGCTCTGTGGAGTTTCCACCTACTTGGTCACACGTGATGAATTTTCTCATTACTCAAAACGCATTTACAAGTGAAAACTAATGCATTATGTCTGGAGGTGTCTCAGAGTATGCAGATCATACACCACAATGTTCCTGTATTCCAGGGCTCCTCACACATGCATTCATCCACACACACGTACACATGTGCACACGCATGCATGCATCCACACACGTACACATGTGCACACGCATGCATGCATGCACACACACATGCACACAGATACATGCACATACACATGCACACACACATGCATGCAATCGCACATATGCACACACATGCATGCACACATGCACACACACCCAGGCATTCATGTTTTTGTTGCAACCTATAGTAAATTTTAATCTCTTGCTCTCTCTCTCTCTTTCATGCACACACACGCACACATGAATGCATGAACACATGCATGTAAAATAATGCATACATGTACACGCACCAACACACACACACACACACACACATACGGACATCCACTAACAAACACACACACACATACACACACACACACACACACGGACATCCACTCACGAACACACACACACACACATACACACACAGACACATACACACGAATACTGACCGCTCGACTAATATCAGTTCTGCAAAGCAGAACGCGGCAGGGTAAAATTCTAAAAGCTGTCCGATGTGGAACAGCGCGGTTTGGCCAAAAAACCTGTCCCCCTGCTGTCCAGGGGTCCGCAAGTTAACATATTATCCCAGGCAGGCTTCCCAGTGTACCATTAGGCCAGAACTTTGATTTAATCCAAACCCTCAAGCATGCATAAATTTACCGCATGACGCTCCTTCATTTTCACCCGCCTTTGACGCCGGGCCTTCACAGCTATTAAATCATCAGGCAGTAGTGACATTTAGAGAATGTGAAAGCAGGACATTTATCCAGGGCAAGTAGACAACTAAGGCCAAGGTTTTGATTAATACTTGAAACTGACTGATTGACAGCTGCATATTATCCTTTTAATATAAGTTTCTCTTATGCAATATTAATGATTAACTAAAGTAGAATGAAATATTACACATAATTCATTCTAAATTGAATTCCAGATATCTGTATGCAGACCTTTTTGGTTTAAATCCAGTTGCAACACTCCAAAAAAATGATTGTTAAAAAATTTAAAAAATTAAAATAAAAAAGTGTCATTTTTAACACACCTCCATGTCAAGTTAAGGAGCAAATTTAGTGCCTATATAATTTACAGCTCACTTTGCTACTGTGTTTGATCTGATAAACGACTAATATATTTCAATAATTGTGTACCTGATATAATCCCATAGCTTTGCACGTGCGAGACTGCACAACACTTCATATGTGAATTCATGGAATCTATTTGTAAGGAGTTGCTCGTTTTTAATAGCAATTTTAGGAATCAGAGAACACATAATTTTGAATAGCTGCACATGGGGGGGAAAGGGTCGTCCCTCGCACCAATTTATCATCCCTGAATTAATTTACCTTTCCTCTCAGAACACATTCAGTTTATTGAAAACAAAGAGCAGAAACAAAACACAAATTCCATCTCCGGCCTTTGCCCTTGAGTCCTTGTACTCTGTGAATATAGAAAGTGTGTAATCAAAAAATAAATAAATAAATAAATAAATAAAAAACATTTAGAGGACACTCAAAGTGCACTTCTTAATAGCTTCAGGTAACCAGTCCCTGACTCAATCTGTATTAGGCATCCAACAATCACAGGGCGAGGTAAGACTAAATTATGCCAAGCTTAAGGTTAATGGAATGAAAATAACAAACATAAATGTGTAAATAAGAAAAAAAAACAAAGTCCTTGCTCAGTCTACAGATACTAGCAGAAAGATCATTGGGTTCAAATTTCAGTCGGGATCAGATTGTTGTCCCCACTGACCGGGGACCACTTATTTAAGTAAAATTTTTTAAGTGGCATGTATTATGTGTGCAATTTATAATGTGTGTATGTGGTGTTTCTATTGTGTTTCTGTTATTTATGCATAATGATTTCCCAATGAATAATAACTATTTTGCTTATTATTTTCTTTAAATGGTGGGACTCAACACAAAAAAAAAAAACTACTGTTTCTGTAAAGTAGTAAAACATATACATGCAAATACATTGCAATCAAAGCTTATGGTCTATACTTTTGTCTCATAATCATCTTTTGATCCCAAATCCAAATATCTTAAGGTAGGGTATTTTTAGAAAAAATATTGAAAAAAATACATGCACACACACACGCACACGCACAGGCACACACACACGCACGCACACGCTTTTCTGAAATGGAATATGATAGGGTAAAGTCCAGGGAAATTCAGACTGCTTTGTAATGCATTAAGACATCACTAAGCAAGAAACATGCAATTCACTTTCAACATCCCTATGAATGGATAATCAGCTTCAATACACTGTGGAGTGTGGAAATGGCAAAATAATAATTTTGCTAGAGGCAGTCAACAGGGTAAAAAAAAAATAAAATAAATAAAAACAAGGAGAAAAAAGAGATCAGTTTAACATGAAGGTTAGCATTGCATTTTAGTTTTGGTTTATTGGCATCTGTTTCATTCTAGAAAAGAAAAGCCAGTAAGTGCTGAGTCATCAGTTCTGTGTCCTGTTCGGTAAGCAGTGGTGCTTCAGTCCTCCTTCCTGGCCGTCTAACGTGGCCTTTAGAGAAGATAATCACATCCTCAAGGTGCTGAATGATTCTGCTTCAGGCACCTTTCACATATTAACTCCCCAGATCTCCCCAATCCTCCCAAAAAAAAAATGACTCTGCTTTCCTGCGCCTTTCAGATAAGTGCACCAGGAGGGAAGGAAGGCAGGGTGATAGAAGGATAGAGAAAGAGAGAGAGAGACAGACACAGAGAGAGGGAGTGAGAGAGAGAGAGAGAGAGAGAGTGAGAGAGAGAGAGAGAGAGAGGGAGTGAGAGAGAGAGAGAGAGAGAGAGAGAGAGAGAGAGAGAGAGAGAGAGAGAGAGAAAGCGCATGATGAACAAACAGAGTGAAGGAGAAGCACAGACAGAGAGAGGCAGGGAGCTGGCATGCTGCATTCAGGATGCCACACCTGTCCTGGCACACACAGAGACACAGAAGCCGGTGCGGGGGGAGGGTTCAGCAATGTGATTCTCATTTTGAGACAGAGTGAGTGACACCCCTGTTCGGGTCAGGAGTTCACCGAGAGGCGTAAATCAATCCCCTCCACCCCCCAATCCTTCTGCTGAAAAGCTCCAGAGCCTGCAGTCACACAGAGGCTTTTTAAACCCAATCCCACTCAATTCGCCCTCCCCCGAGCCCCAGCACCCCAACATCTACCCTGGCTATCCCGGACAAAAGCATCCATTCAGAGAGGATAGATGAATAAAATAAATAAACAAACAAATAAACAAACAAATCCCTTTCTAAGGAGCGCATGCCCGGCTACTCTCCAAATGTTGATTTTTAATTTTTTTTTTTTCCGATGTATTTTTTCCAATGTATATAGAGGCATAGATGGAGATGGGATCACAGTAATGGGTGAGACAGGGCAGGAGGGGGGGCGGGGGGTTGTTGAGAGTCAGCTATCCCATGGACTGTCCCACATAACCTCCCGTATTTTTTTCTCCACTCTTATTGGATGCATTACAGTGGAGTCACACGTCCTCCGACAAGAAGCGAATTTGTAATCACCTCCATTCATTTTCAACGGGTGGCCTTATTCACGTCCCGCAAGGCATGCTGGGATAGCTGGGGATGCCAGGCAAGCCGGCGTAGCGACCAGAAGGACGGGGAAAGTGGGGTGACAACCAATCAGATTAAAGATTCGACGCGTAAATTGGCCCCCATTTAAAAATTTTATCACGCCCACAAGCCACTGATTGTAAGAGCGAGCGATGCCAAGTGATCTGTTTGGCGGATGTGTGGCTTCATCCTTCATTCTATGGTGCTGTGCGACCTGGTGTCCTGTCAGTCCACAGTGACCCAGCTAACCCTCAACTCCAGCATCGCGGTTAAGAGCTCACAGAAGCCCCCGGCCCTGCTGCTTCCACCCACAGGTCCACGAGACAGATCTCGAACAAAAATAGCATGTCACTGCAGCTTTTTTTTTTTTTTACCACAGAACGTCTACGGCCAATCAATGACCACCCTGCGGGGTGAAGAAGAGTTTGGAGGGAAAAAGGGGCCGTGGAATGATCAAAGAGACATCACCATGGCGACTGACTGTGTCTGCTCCTTATAAGGTAAGGCGGTCTCCTGTGAATGGCTTCTATTGTACCTGTGTCTTTGAGCTTTGCAGCGTCCTGATCTCTTCAGGAACTTCAAGAAAAATCAACGGATTTAAAAATAAATAAAAAATTACATTTTTTAAAAACTTGCGCACGCCTCCCCCGCCGACTCCCGCCGCTCGCCACTCCGGAACCCGCCACGGCGAGTGATCGGTCGGGGGCTCGCCCCCGCGGCAGAGCTGAGACGCGACGTGTCACCGCCGACGCGGCGTCCAATTAGCGACGCGGGAGGAGAAGTTCAGCGCTGCCAGCTTCGGCAGACTCCCGCCGGTTTGTCACCGCCGCCCCCAACGTGACCCCCCCTCCCCCACCCCCCCCCGGGCGCGATCGCCCCCGCGAGATTGCTCCGCAGGGTCTCCGTGTCATCGCGAGCGCGTCGACCTTCTCGCCCGCGTCGATAAGGCTCGACGGAAGGCCGCGGCACCGCGTCACGACGTGAGATATCACCCGGCGGTCCCCGGTTGAACGGAACGAGAGGCCGCCGATCTGTTTCACTTCCGCACTCCGCGTTTATCTGCGCGAACAGCAGGTCCGTTCACCATGCGGGGGGGGGGGGGGGGGGGGTGATCTGTGGCAAGTGTTATGATGAAAAAAATAAAATACAACTTCAGTATTAATATTTCAATATTATGATTATTTATTTATTTTTTTAGCACATGCGTGAGAGCTATTATCTCATGACAATATGTATTTGTTCTCCGAAAAATACAAGCTCCATCAACCCTGTCTTCTAACAAAGATTCAAATCCCTGAGATCACCGAAATTCTTCCTTAAGGAAGAATTGTAAAGATTGTAAATGAGGATTCTTCCTCAATGGTTTCTCGAGATGAAATGAAGATAGGTTGATTGATTGATTGACTGATTGAAAAAATGAGACCCAAAGCCCTATGATTGTGACCGGAAAAATCTGTAACTGTGTATGGAACACAATGGTTGCATTGTGCTTCAAAGTACAAATATCAAACATACACACACACACACGTATGTTCACAAACAGATACAGGTATGCACCCATGCACACATAGAGGCACGCACAGACACTCAAACATGCACGCAGACACACACACACACACACATAAATGTTTGCTCTGGATATTGCATGTCAGAGAGTTCTCAGAGTGGGAATGCCATGTGATTCGTTTCCCTGGCGATAAGACGTGGCCAACCGCAGTGCAAAGGAAAAGAAAGCCTCTGTGCAGTAGCATCCCCCAGGGGGCGGAAACAACGGGGGACAGAGAAGGTAGAGATGCGCAGGTTCATTCACCTCTGCGGGGTGGGGGGGAGCCAGAAATCCAGGGCCCCCTGGAAGAATAACGTATCGGTCCCCGTAGTCCCCTTAGTGGGCACCAAGCATATTGCAAATAATCTGGTCCGAGGCCTTCTCATTTTCAGTCAATTCACCGAGAGGAAACATCAATCTGTTTCCACAATGTGAAAGCACTGACATTAGCACAAATTAATTATTAATTATGTTTCGAAAATTGAAAACAGATTGACATATCCAGACGCAATATATTGGAACACATTGTCAACTTCACTTTTGTTGAACTGAAGGTTTGATTGAAGAATGCATTTGTGTGTGATTCTGGAAACTTTTAAGAGTCAAGCTTGTTCACGCAGAAAAGTGAAAGTCACTTTGCCTGCCGCAAATTGATTAATTGAGAGAGATAACATTCTATTATATCTTTTTTTATTTTTTTATTCAACAGGCAAACGTATGATAACCCAGGCATGAAGATAGATTGCTTTATTTCTCTGGAGAACATTCTTGTAATTGTTTGTAATTAAAACATGTTATGCTCATTTGTTTCCCCCCGACTATCTTTGTAAATGCACTCTTTGTTACGCGACATATAAAAGTGCACGCTGTGTTTGAATGCAGATATCCAAATAAGGTCATTCAATGCAGCTCAGCGATTAAAGGCACACTACGCAGGATTTCTTCTCGTAAACATATTGTAAAATTTATGTATATTTGGTAAATCTGTGCTCCTCTGCCAGTAATTCTTCTTTTGAGGTGTGTTCGGGAAATTTCTCAACACGATACGCTCTTCTGTGTGGGGTGGGTGTGGGTGTGGCTACAGAGCCTGAGGGGTGGGGTCAGGTTTCAGAGGAGCGTTTGCAGCTAGCTAGCTAGCCACTGCAATGGCGGAGGTGAAAAAGCACAAGTACAGTGAAGCGAAACGACAAGACGACAGGCTTCAGGAACCAGAGTCATCCGTGAAATTCCCTTTTCTCAATGGGGACAGCTATCAAAAAACGACAGTGTAAGAATAAAAGACTCCCATCTGATCTGTGCAAATCCAGCATTCTGTCCTAAAAAAAAAAAAAAAAAAAAAAAAAAAAACATCAGAGGAGGAATCAAGTAGAACACAACTTCAAAAAATGTACCTTGGTAAACAGCATTCCATGATCAATACAATGCATAATTTATGTGGTTTGTACTGAATGCAGCTGTCTCAGTAACTTAATCTGGACTTTACAAAGGGCACTGCATGATCAAACAAGATAGCTTTGGATTAAGAAATCACAATAGCATACGGCTATGGCAGATCCCGTCCACCCAAGTCATTAGCCCCTCCCACTGGTGTGATAACAAACGGTACTCAAAGACAGAAATGCAATCACCAAAGTCTCACCGAAGTGTGCTTGTTTATAATCAAATTAAATGTAATGTAATGTAATGTGTGTGTGGGTGTGTGTGTGTGTGTGTGAGAAAGTGAGGGAGAAAGAGAGATAGAGGGAGGAGAGAGAGAACATGTAAATATAAATGATTTACTTCTGTTGCTGTTTTTGATGTTATTATTGTTATGGTTATATATTATTACATCTTATCATAATATTAATATTATTTTACGTATTTATATGTATACGTTTGCAATAATTACATTTCTATTTCATGCCAATAAAGCAACTTGAATTGAAAATTGAATTAGAGAGAGAGAGAGAGGGAGAGAGAGAGAGAGAGAGAGAGAGAGAGAGAGAGAGAGAGAGAGCTGAGCTGCACAGGCCTGAGTAAGCTGGCTCAGTCCTTGGTGTCATATGACACCAGCTGGCCCCGCTTGGTTGCCCTAGTAATTATAGCTTTATGTCATTGTCAGAGAAGTTGAAACTGCACAGCAAGAAGTGCTGCTGCTCCCCGCCCTGTGTGCCTGCTATGATATATGCTAACAGAAAAAGAGTACTCTGCTATAGTGTGGAGTGCATTTCTAAAGTACCAAGCTGGCAGTAGCGCTTAGATATAGAGGTGAGGGGAACGGATTGGGGGATGGGTTATGGTGGCCTTGGTTAACCTCTGTGACCCAGATATGCTTATAGGGGCGATGTACCGATGACATGCACACATATACACTGTATTGGGATGCCATTCAAATCAAATATGTCTTCTGAGGTCTTCACACACACACCTACACACACACACACATGCGCACGTGCACACATACAAGCCAAACGCATGGCTTCTTGAAGCGCTTCATATGCAGGGATGTTGAATAGATTTCAGTTAATTGCTCCACTGCAGATTCTTCTGACTGAGTTCTCATTATTCGGGCACATTTGCAAGTCAGATTCAGAGGTTTTTTTTTTTTGTTTTTTTTTTTGTGAAAATGGGCTCAGACTATGTGAACCATACTGCATATTTTGGCACTTAGTTGCTTTGTCACAGGGCCCATTCACATGCACCAGCCTCCATCAGCAGAGTGTGGACAGGGGACCAGCTCTGCTCCAGAACACACTCCGGCCTCCTGTTCCTTCAGCTATCCCAAAATGGGTCAGGGGAGTGTATGAGGCGGGTCCCTGGATTAAGCCTGCAGTTTACGAGCCAGTGCTAGTGTGCATATTCGATGGGTCCCTGAAAGGTATTGAATTTCTAATTTGGGTCCCGACATCTAAAAGTGTTTCTAATTTGGGTCCCGATATTAAAACTGTCTAGCCAGCTGTTGTTGTTGTTATTGTTGTTACTATTATAATTATTGTTATTTTTATTTCATTTCATTTCATTTTACTTCATTTTTTCACTCACTGCTCTTCCAGTCTCTACATGAAGGAGAATGCACAGGTGCAGACTGACTGCAGGAGGCAAGTCTTGGATGCTTTTTGCAATGAAACAAGGACATTCTCGCCCAAGTTAAAAAAAAAAAAAAAAGAGTTCAAAAAAGGGCAACTGAATTGCCTTCTGGGAATGAAAGGCAGAAGTTATGAAGAAGGTCTTAAGACAAGTAGTCTCTTCAGGCTGAGTCAAAGGAGTCTGAAAGTCATAAAAAGGATCAAGAAAGATAACTAACATAGACTTTTCATTAGAGTTCTGTCAGTTGAACAATGAGGCAGGGGAATAAATAAGCAAAAGGTAAATTCCACCGTGTGTGTTTATGCATATCTGTGTGTGTGTGTGTGTGTGTGTGTGTGTGTGTGAGTGGGGTCACTGAGATTCATAGAATGTGTCCCGACAGCACCCTTTTCTATGCTACATGGTGTCTATACAGAGCAACCAAAAATAATAATGTTAACATCAAACACATAGTAAAATAACTGTAAATGTCCTGGAATGTCCCATTCGATTCTTTTATCTTCTTGGTAATTCTTTGATGTTGTGAAAGAAGAAGCAGCAAAGGAAAGAAAAAAAAATCACCTATGTAAATTTCTTTAATGTGCTCCAGGTCTTAATCAGTCTGCAGGGAGTCCAATCTGCTCTTTGAAATGGATATGCAACCTGCATCCGACATTCATTTGCAAATGTGGATAAGAAAGCAAAAAAAAAAGAAAAAAAAATTGGGGAATGGGGAGATTTGCAAAGATTTGCGTTATCAGTGTAACTATGCATTGCCCGTATACTAGAAAGGAGCAAACATGCCAAGGCACATTGCATAAAAAACTCCTTTAGAGGTTACCCTATAGGCTGCTGCTTGTTCAAATCAATTATGAGCGACCTCAATTTGATATATTCTTATTCATTGCACCGGTTTGAAAGTGTAACGCGTTTGAAAGTGAACGGGCACAGATCGGAGCAAAGAAAATTCAGGTCATTTATTATGTTTTAAAAATATGTTCTCCAACCTGGAGAGAAATTCTACCTGAGTTCTGGGAATACAATTATCTGTTTTCTTCCGGTCCCTGACAATGCGTAAGCCCACAAGAGGATTTGTCCCTGCCGGACAGAGGACAGATCTGTGGTGGAAATAAAACAGCAAACACTGAACTGAACAGTAATGACTGCCACCATTAACACTTTATCTCTGTAGCCCTTAAGCAGCATGGTACCACAGTTCTGCTGCTATCCCCCCCCCCCCCCCCCCCCCCCTCACACACACACGGTATGGCACACACACACACACACACACACACACAAGCAGAGTTCATTTAACACTATTATAAGACCTATTGCTCTTCTACCTGCTGCACTGACTGAATTGTGTGGGTGGGCTGTTAAATTGCTACAGTGACCTAAACTTTATTTCAAGTAGCTGGTGTCACTGTTTTTTTTTTTTTTTTTCCTGGACAAAATGCATGCAAACTCTCCCAACGATTTGCAGATGTTACTATTTTGGAGGTATTACTGTATTTATTTATTTATTTTTCCTTATTGAGAATAATCATCTAAACTCTGTTAATGCAACTGATTGGCCTGCCTGGTGGTGACATACCCATTCAAAAACTCTCAGCTCCTATAGCTGTGAAGGCCTACAATCTGCTGCTCTTAACCCTGCTACAGCTGTGAAAGAGTCAATTCTGCTGCCATCAACCTTGCTATAGCTACAGCTGTGAAGGAGTACAGTCTGCTGCTACATGGGTTTCAAGGAAGGCATTTAGCAGACACTCTTTTTCCAGAGAGACAGACTTTCTCAACTTTCTGATTTTTTGCATAGTATCCTGTTATACTTTCACTGAAGCGATTCAGGTTAAGCACCACAGTCAGAGGTGCAATGGCAGTATCCTACACAGGAGTCAGACCTGCAGCCATTAGGATACAGGCCCAGTTTCCTGCCCATTACCCCGTACTGCGGCCTGTCAGCCAGGAAGGCAGGCGGTTTTGTGTCAGCAAACTTCCTCATCAAAGCTCTCTGAGTTCAGTTTCAGGAACACGGAAGCTGAGCAGCGGGGGAGTCTTATTCATGCACTTCAATCCGCCGTCCAGAGAACCGCAGGAGTCTGTCTGCGCAGCCCATCTGCGCAGATGAGCCTGAAGTCCACAGGAAGGCGGGCGGCCTCTGTCTCTGACTGCGCAGAGCCACACCTCTGCTCTGCTGCACCGGCCCCACAGCCAGCCCGGGGTCAAACGCTGGTGAACCGAAATCGATGTCGTTGATTTTAACTTTGTTTCCTCGAGGCTAACGGACGGCCCCCTGAGTTTGTAATGGACTTGTTTCCGTGGTGACCGTTATAAACCCAACTCGCCCCGCTAGGTGTAATACTATCGATGATATTATCAAAAACAGCATTAGCAGCACTTTTATAATGGCCCATTTGCCTCTCCTTCCAATAATTGATATTTCAGCGGAGACTCCTAAAAAAAATTCTGAGCTAAATTTTTTTAAAAATTAAACAAGATACCTGGCTCTTCATGTTGACATCACAGCACCATCGCATTACAAAAAAATAAATAAAAATAAATAAATACAAAATAAATTAATTTTTTTTTTTTTTCCTTGTGACCTTATATACAATAAGGTCACATGGATTGGCATTAACTAATGTGGTTGTTAACTGCTAACTATTGACATGTTAATTTGTACAGCTTTGTTACTGGATTTGTACATCATTAATTCATGTTAATCGTTAACTAAATATACGTTTGTGCTATGCTTTGCTAATGCATAAATAATTGTGTAACTAATACATTAATGTATTTGTTCACAACTGACTAAATTTAATGGTTAATTAATGTATTTGTACATTAATTCATGTTAACAACTACATTTGTTAATGCCAATTCATGTGACCTTATTGTAAAGTGTTACCAAAAAAAAAAAAAAAACAAATAAATATAGATTAATTGAATTTACATTTTTCTCTGAAATGGTAGTTGAGCTGTTTTAGTACAGTTGGATAAACGTATTTCACGTGGACAGATTATTATATCCCACAAGTATGGATTACTTAGTGTCATGCAAAGGAGTTGTCGTCCTCTGGCTTTCCCTCAGTGTCAGAAGGAGAGCTTATCTGCTAGAGATACCTCTTGCCACAGTCGGATTGTGTGTTCACACTTGCAGGTTGCTGTTTGGGGACCGAAAATAAACCTGAAATCCAAGCATAAGCAGGAAAGCAGTCATCCCTGCAGAAAAATGCTCTCATCTCTTAACCACCCCTGATCTCTCTCTCTCATAGACACACCCACACAGACACACACCCACGCAGACGCACACACATACGCGCACTCACACACACGCACGCACACACACAGACACGCGCACAAATAACCTGCAAGTAGTCTAATCGCTGCCAGCAGTATTATCTTATTTGTTTATTCCCCTTTCTAAATATCTAACGCTAACCGTGATGTAAATCATTTTAGGCAGTGAAGAGAAATTTCGAAAAAAAAAAGGCTTTTTTTTAGGCGTTCGGGGTTTTAGTGCGACCCTTCTCTCTCCGGCGCGGGTGGCAGCTTGAGCGCAGGTGCGTCTGAAATTGCAATCGACGAAGGCGACGAAAGGCGACGTCCTCTTCGCGTTACCCGGCCCCTCCTGCAGCTCCGCCTGGGGCTCTCAGCGTCGCCGCGCACCGTCGCCATCTCCGAAGTGCAGAGGCCCCGAGTGTTGACTCTTCAGTGTTAAGGGCGAGGGTTTAATTCCCCTGCAAGCAGCGGGTTATAAGTTTATCGAGGCTTAAGTGAGGTTCATCGAGGTAAGTGATTACCGAAAATATTCCCAAGGTCCTTTGGGGAGGGGGGGGGGGCTGCACAGGGGGAGTCTTCCCTGCAGATGTTGAGTGCCAGATGTGTTTTTTTTTTCTCTCTTTTTTTTTTTTTTTGGATTGCTGACATGTGGCCTCGAATCATTCACAAGACAAGTCACTCCTCACTCACTGTGAATGATGGGCTCGGCATCCGTTGAGCGGCGTTTGATAATGAAATCGGCACGGTGTGAAGCATTTCAGCAAGGTTGTTTAGGAGAGAGAACGAGAGAGCGAGAGAGAGAGCAAGAGAGAGGGGAGACTACACTACACTGTTTCTGGTTTCAGGTAATCCCTCTTTTTGTTTAGAAATAGATAACAATTGATCTCCAGTGAAGGTGCTTTGGGGATAAACCAGTAAAAAAAATGTTTTTAATAAAATAGAAAACACCACCTTTTACTTTATTGTCCTTACTTGCCGAATCTCTGCAGCTGCAAAAACATGACTTTCATATTTTGTTGAATCAATTTAAACTGCTTTATAATCTTACTTGTGTCAGTATGTCAAAGCATTGCCGCTAAATGACTGCTGTGTTTGCAAACTAACCGGATGTTGGTATTTCACAGAAGGTTGTGGGAAGGATTGCAATCATGGAACAGACAAAATAAATAGTTTTGGATGACTTGTGTGAATAGGTTCAGTATATATTGATTTAGTAGTTCTGGGTGTGCCTTTTATATGCAAAAATCAATTTAAAAAGGCCAAAGGCAGTCCCCATAGCCTCACCCAGCTAAAGCACTCATCATTGCCTATGCTTTCAAAGCAAGATCTTGGCTAAAATGAGGGTTTACTATCCAATACTCAATATGCAAGGACACCAGCTCACCCAAATATGATATGTCAGGTATGAGCAGGGTTATTACAGCTAGGGTTAGGGTTAGGGTTAGGGTTACAGCTAGGGTTAGGGTTTGGGGTACAGCTAGGGTTAGGGTTAGGGTTAGGGTTATGGTTACAGCTGGGATTAGGGTTAAGTTTACACCTAGGGTTAAGTTTAGGGTTCCAGTAAGGGTTAGGGTTACAGCTAGGTTTAGGGTTACACTTCGGGTTAGGGTTAGGGTTACAGCTAGGGTTAGGTTTAGGGTTACTGTTAGGGATAGGGTTGTGGTTACAGCTAGGGTTAAGGTTAGAGTTCCAGTAAGGGTTAGGGTTACAGCTAGGGTTAGGTTTAGGGTTTCAGCTAGGGTTAGGGCTACAGCTAGGGTTAGGGTAACAGTTAGGGTTAGGGTTCCAGCTAGGGTAAGGGTTAGGGTTAGGGTTACAGCTAGGGTTAGGGTTTGGATTAGAGCTAGGGTTAGGGTTACAGCCAGGGTTAGGGTTAAGGTTACAGCTAGGGTTAGGGTTTGGGTTAGAGCTAGGGTTAGGGTTACAGTTATGGTGACAGCTAGGGTTAGGGTTAGGGTTACAGCTCGGGTTAGGGTTAGGGTTACAGCTAGGGTTAGGTTTAAGGTTTCTGCTAGGGTTAGGGTTAGGGTTAGGGTTTCAGCTAGGGTTATGGTTAGGGTTAGGGTTTCAGCTAGGGTTATGGTTAGGGTTAGGGTTTCAGCTAGGGTTAGGGTTACAGCTAGGGTTAGGGTTAGGGTTACAGCTAGGGTTAGGGTTGGGGTTACAGCTAGGGTTAGGGTTGGGGTTACAGCTAGGGTTAGGGTTAGGGTTAGGATTACAGCTAGGGTTAGGGTTAGGGTTTCAGCTAGGGTTAGGCTTACAGTTAGGATTAGGGTTCCAGCAAGGGTTAGGGTTAGGGTTAGGGTTACAGCTAGGGTTAGGGTTAGGGTTACAGCTAGGGTAAGGGTTAGGGTTACAGCTAGGGTTAGGGTTGGGGTTACAGCTAGGGTTAGGGTTAGGGTTAGGGTTGGGGTTACAGCTAGGGTTAGGGTTGGGGTTACAGCTAGGGTTAGAGTTAGGGTTAGGATTACAGCTAGGGTTAGGTTTAGGGTTTCAGCTAGGGTTAGGGTTACAGCTAGGGTTAGGGTAACAGTTAGGGTTAGGGTTCCAGCTAGGGTAAGGGTTAGGGTTAGGGTTACAGCTAGGGTTAGGGTTTGGATTAGAGCTAGGGTTAGGGTTACAGCCAGGGTTTGGGTTAAGGTTACAGCTAGGGTTAGGGTTTGGGTTAGAGCTAGGGTTAGGGTTACAGTTATGGTGACAGCTAGGGTTAGGGTTAGGGTTACAGCTCGGGTTAGGGTTAGGGTTACAGCTAGGGTTAGGTTTAAGGTTTCTGCTACGGTTAGGGTTAGGGTTAGGGTTTCAGCTAGGGTTAGGGTTACAGCTAGGATTAGGGTTCCAGCTAGGGTTAGGGTTAGAGTTAGGGTTACAGCTAGGGTTAGGGTTAGGGTTACAGCTAGGGTTAGGGTTGGGGTTACAGCTAGGGTTAGAGTTAGGGTTAGGATTACAGCTAGGGTTAGGGTTAAGGTTTCAGCTAGGGTTAGGGTTACAGTTAGGATTAGGGTTCCAGCTAGGGTTAGGGTTAGGGTTAGAGTTACAGCTAGGGTTAGGGTTAGGGTTACAGCTAGGGTTAGGGTTACAGTTACAGCTAGGGTTAGGGTTGGGGTTACAGCTAGGGTTAGGGTTAGGGTTAGGGTTTCGGTTAGAGCTAGGGTTAGGGTTTGGGTTAAGTTTACTGCGAGTGTTAGTGTTATAGCTAGGGTTAGGGTTAGGGTTAAGGTTACTGCTAGTGTTAGGGTTATAGCTAGGGTTAGGGTTATGGTTACAGCTAGGGTTAGGGTTATAGCTAAAGTTAGGGTTAGGGTTAAAGCTCGTGTTAGGGTTAGGGTTCCAGCTAGGGTAAGGGTTAGGGTTAGGGTTACAGCTAGGGTTAGGGTTTGGATTAGAGCTAAGGTTAGGGTTACAGCCAGGGTTAGGGTTAAGGTTACAGCTAGGGTTAGGGTTTGGGTTAGAGCTAGGGTTAGGGTTACGGTTATGGTGACAGCTAGGGTTGGGGTTACAGCTCGGGTTAGGGTTAGGGTTACAGCTAGGGTTAGGTTTAAGGTTTCTGCTAGGGTTAGGGTTAGGGTTAGGGTTTCAGCTAGGGTTATGGTTAGGGTTAGGGTTTCAGCTAGGGTTAGGGTTACAGTTAGGATAAGGGTTCCAGCTAGGGTTAGGGTTAGAGTTAGGGTTACAGCTAGGGTTAGGGTTAGGGTTAGGATTACAGCTAGGGTTAGGGTTAGGGTTTCAGCTAGGGTTAGGGTTACAGTTAGGATTAGGGTTCCAGCTAGGGTTAGGGTTAGGGTTAGGGTTACAGCTAGGGTTAGGGTTAGGGTTACAGCTAGGGTTAGGGTTGGGGTTACAGCTAGGGTTAGGGTTAGGGTTAGGGTTTGGGTTAGAGCTAGGG
Organism: Anguilla pacifica; assembly: GCA_039654925.1. Lineage (NCBI taxonomy): Eukaryota > Metazoa > Chordata > Actinopteri > Anguilliformes > Anguillidae > Anguilla > Anguilla pacifica. The sequence goes on from CM077287.1 coordinate 64,928,843, forward strand.
TTAGGGTTTGGGTTAAGGTTACTGCGAGTGTTAGTGTTATAGCTAGCGTTAGGGTTAGGGTTAAGGTTACTGCTAGTGTTAGGGTTATAGCTAGGGTTAGGGTTATGGTTACAGCTAGGGTTAGGGTTATAGCTAAAGTTAGGGTTAGGGTTACAGCTCGTGTTAGGGTTAGGGTTACAGCTAGGGTTAGGGTTTGGATTAGAGCTAGGGTTAGGGTTACAGCCAGGGTTAGGGTTAAGGTTACAGCTAGGGTTAGGGTTTGGGTTAGAGCTAGGGTTAGGGTTACGGTTATGGTGACAGCTAGGGTTAGGGTTACAGCTCGGGTTAGGGTTAGGGTTACAGCTAGGGTTAGGTTTAAGGTTTCTGCTAGGGTTAGGGTTAGGGTTAGGGTTTCAGCTAGGGTTATGGTTAGGGTTAGGGTTTCAGCTAGGGTTAGGGTTACAGTTAGGATAAGGGTTCCAGCTAGGGTTAGGGTTAGAGTTAGGGTTACAGCTAGGGTTAGGGTTAGGGTTAGGATTACAGCTAGGGTTAGGGTTAGGGTTTCAGCTAGGGTTAGGGTTACAGTTAGGATTAGGGTTCCAGCTAGGGTTAGGGTTAGGGTTAGGGTTACAGCTAGGGTTAGGGTTAGGGTTACAGCTAGGGTTAGGGTTAGGGTTTCAGCTAGGGTTAGGGTTACAGTTAGGATTAGGGTTCCAGCTAGGGTTAGGGTTAGGGTTAGGATTACAGCTAGGGTTAGGGTTAGGGTTTCAGCTAGGGTTAGGGTTACAGTTAGGATTAGGGTTCCAGCTAGGGTTAGGGTTAGAGTTAGGGTTACAGCTAGGGTTAGGGTTAGGGTTAGGATTACAGCTAGGGTTAGGGTTAGGGTTTCAGCTAGGGTTAGGGTTACAGTTAGGATTAGGGTTCCAGCTAGGGTTAGGGTTAGGGTTAGGGTTACAGCTAGGGTTAGGGTTAGGGTTACAGCTAGGGTTAGGGTTGGGGTTACAGCTAGGGTTAGGGTTAGGGTTAGGGTTTGGGTTAGAGCTAGGGTTAGGGTTTGGGTTAAGGTTACTGCGAGTGTTAGTGTTATAGCTAGCGTTAGGGTTAGGGTTAAGGTTACTGCTAGTGTTAGGGTTATAGCTAGGGTTAGGGTTATGGTTACAGCTAGGGTTAGGGTTATAGCTAAAGTTAGGGTTAGGGTTACAGCTCGTGTTAGGGTTAGGGTTACAGCTAGGGTTAGGGTTTGGATTAGAGCTAGGGTTAGGGTTACAGCCAGGGTTAGGGTTAAGGTTACAGCTAGGGTTAGGGTTTGGGTTAGAGCTAGGGTTAGGGTTACGGTTATGGTGACAGCTAGGGTTAGGGTTACAGCTCGGGTTAGGGTTATGGTTACAGCTAGGGTTAGGTTTAAGGTTTCTGCTAGGGTTAGGGTTAGGGTTAGGGTTTCAGCTAGGGTTATGGTTAGGGTTAGGGTTTCAGCTAGGGTTAGGGTTACAGTTAGGATAAGGGTTCCAGCTAGGGTTAGGGTTAGAGTTAGGGTTACAGCTAGGGTTAGGGTTAGGGTTAGGATTACAGCTAGGGTTAGGGTTAGGGTTTCAGCTAGGGTTAGGGTTACAGTTAGGATTAGGGTTCCAGCTAGGGTTAGGGTTAGGGTTAGGGTTACAGCTAGGGTTAGGGTTAGGGTTACAGCTAGGGTTAGGGTTAGGGTTACAGCTAGGGTTAGGGTTGGGGTTACAGCTAGGGTTAGGGTTAGGGTTAGGGTTTGGGTTAGAGCTAGGGTTAGGGTTTGGGTTAAGGTTACTGCGAGTGTTAGTGTTATAGCTAGCGTTAGGGTTAGGGTTAAGGTTACTGCTAGTGTTAGGGTTATAGCTAGGGTTAGGGTTATGGTTACAGCTAGGGTTAGGGTTATAGCTAAAGTTAGGGTTAGGGTTACAGCTCGTGTTAGGGTTATGGTTACAGCTTGGGTTAGGGTTACTGCTAGGGATAGGGTTACGGTTACAGCTAGGGTTAGGATTAGAGTTAGAGCTAGGGTTAGGGTTACACCTAGGGTTAAGGTTAGGGTTACAGCTAGGGTTAGGGTTAGGGTTAGGGTCAGGGTTCCCCAATGAACTAAGGACTCTACTAAGTCCAATGAGGCATCCCACAACTCTCTATGACAAGCAGTTCAAAAGCTCTGAAATAATAAACATTGGCAATTTAAATCATTGGTGGAATGTTTACCCTTGTGATGTCACAATGCTCTGTCTTCAGCTGCTAGAGGGCATTGTGATGTCGAGGGTCAACACTCCACCCTTTATTCGCTATAGGGCAAAATTGACTACAAAAAGTTACATTTTTCAGATACCGTACACTGAAACTTTCCACTAAGCAATAGCACACCATTCCCGTTGAAACTGCTCGATTTCACATATTTCACGTATATGTGGTGCAAAATCTTTGGGAGGAGTACCAGTCTAAAAAATTGGTGGAATTAAGAAGAATAATATGTGAGATAATAATAGTGTGATTGCCAAAGGCAACCACACTAATAATAATAATAATAATAATAATAATAATAATAATAATAATAATAATAATAATCATCATCATCATCATCATAATCATCATAATAACAAAATAATGGAGAAATATCTGTGCATTTCACAGATGCGTATTCTATTAATAATTTTATGCAAAGTTCAGGGCCTTACAGACAGTCCACCCCCGCTGGTGCACTCTCACCCAAACATTCCCATGATGCCCCTGTCCTCCCTCCTGTTTCTCCAGCAGGACAGACTGAGAGGCAGTCTGGCAATCTCCATTTTAGCACTGAGCCAATCTCATAAATAACTTAATAAATACATTTCTAAAGCAGGTCTCATATTCCCTGCTGGGTATAATTACATACAAGTGAGCGTGCATATATACATACTTACATACATACATACATATATACATAGGTACATGTAATCAGACAACTCACATTGTGCCCCCCCAAGTGCACCCTCAGCTTTTAAATAAAATTCATTAATTAAATTAATCACTTATGGCCTGGGACTGAGTCAGTGTATGACTAATTGGCTGCCTATTCACAGCCTGTGCGCTAGACATTGCAGTTTCCTGTTATGAAATTTATAATGGCTATATATATGATGCATTACTGTGTTCCTATCAATGTCCTTTTCTGTTACAGTATATAAGGAAAAAAATGCTAAATTTTGTGTGCATGTGTGTGTGAGAGAGAGAGAGAGAGGGAGGGGGAGGGAGAGAGAGGGAAAGGGGGTGGAAAAGAATTATTTCAACAGGGCAGACCTGCCGAATTTTACCTTCTTTTAAAAAAGACAAATTGCACAGCGTTACTTTTTAATGAGTCCAGCACACCCTCCCTTGCCTGTACGCTTCGTTCTAGGGCCCTGGAACGGGGCAGTGGTGGGGGGCAGGGGGCGGGGGGGAGGGGGTCACAGCTACCTCCCAGGATTAGTCATTAATTTCTCTGAGCTGCGGCTCTCCTTTGGCTTAATGTGCAAGGCCTCGCCCAGGTCAACACCTGTCACATGAGCTTAACACGGGGCCTCCTCGGACTCACACGTACAGGTCATCAAATAGGCCCCCCCCCCCTCGAGGGTCCCGGAGGCAAAGGTGGCAAATTCATTAAAGATCAGCCTTCACCTCCGGGGAAATCATCGGTGTGCGGTTCAAAAATTACAAGCCTAACGTCGTCCGTCCGAAAGACCAGCTTTAAAATGTAGAAAGGAAAGAAAAAAAAAATCTCATCTGAATTTTTATCCAAGCATTAATGAAGGAAATATTTCACTCTGTTGCAAATTTAACAGAGAAGCTCTGAGGTCAGGATGCATGGTAGCCGAAAATGTGCTCCCTTGGGTTTAGTGTATCAGCGACACGTCCACTTCCGTGCCCGAGCACATAATTAAGTTAGTGCTATTAACCCGAATTGACTCGGACAACCTCTGACTAAAATAATATTTTGAAGCCGTGCTACAGTAATTAACCTATTCAACAGACCACTTAAGAAAACGGACCACACAAAGTCTTTTGACTTTGCTCTTTGTGTTCCGTAACTGACACCCACACTGAGAGACTCACAGAACTCTTTGTTTACACTGCTTGGTTAAGGACATAATAGAGGCTAATCAACACATTTTTTAATGAACTTAAAGTGGATGCTAATATGGATGCTCAGATTTGCTGCCCTATGTAATAAGCACAAAAAAAAGCTTAAATGAAAATAAAAGTCTATGCATTTCTCCAGAATTAGAATCAATAGAACAGTATTAATAGTTTTCTAAAAATACTAATCCATGAGGGGGGAACTAGATTTCATTTCCTGCGCTGAATTTATACCCTGTCCCTGAACAAGATGCATTGCTCTCTGCTCTCCAAGCATTCATTATAGCTGTTATAATTAAAAATCCAGCTGTATGATGCGTTCGTCTAAGCGTGCGTTTAATCACATTCTGTTTCGGCTCGTCTAATGTGGGGCAGAACGGCGGGAAGCATATTCTCCGTCATCTCTGGGAGCGTTTCGATTTGACCCTCGGCAAGCCTGCGTAAAGTAATCCCAAAGATGTACAATAATAAGATACGGAAATGAAGACGTGCCTCCCAGTGAATGGGGGTGGGGTGGGGGTGGGGGGGCAGGTTAAAAGATCGGGGTTCATATTTGACTATTTAACAGAGTTGCAGACTGACTTGTGAGTTTCATGTTCATCAATCAGTTGTTTTATTTTGAACGGTGGGATCGTGAAACGGTGATGATTTGTCATGAGTATCCACAATGAGTGAATGCTCAGACAATGGCATTTTATCATGGAGCGGTCTTTTTAGACGAGTATTATTATGACATGTCAAAGTCATGCTCGTTATTGAGCTCGGTGTCAAACGGAAATGGAATCTCTCGTGCCACTTTTTATTGCAGCTTAACATTCCCAGCGTGGCAGAATGAGTGTGCTGTGCTGTGTATTCGAATGCTCCACCCTGCTGTAATTTCAGAAAAAAAGAGAACACAATGCGCTCAAGAAAGTACAATGCAATAGCCTGGGAAACGCATTGCTCCCCGTCGTGACCAATTTTGAGAAAATTCAAGCCGGTTGAAAATGATTTCAAATTCCTTTGCAATCTCGAGAATCGAGTCCAAGCTGGAACAGATGGAGGAGAAATGCTGCAATAAATGCACAGGCAGCCCAGGACGTGATTGCCTGAAAAAGAATATTACTTTTTTTATGGTTTCCTTTGCTCTCAGAAACAAACGTTTTGTTCCAGGAAGTGTCACATTAATAGCGGTATGGAAAGGTAAAACTTCTCCAAGGCAAAAAAAAAGGCTCTCCTGCCCTTAACCTTTGAAGATAAAATATTATGTGTATATATATATATATATATATATATATATATATATATATATATATATATATATATATATATATACACAACTACAATGGGAAATCTCCATTTATATTTGCTTGTATATTGTAATTACAATGTCACAACCTTCATTCAGTTCAGTGTGTCATTATAATTTAAATTCAATTCTAATTAAATAGAACAGAAAATACGGAGTTCAAGGGTAGTTTAGTTTAAAAAAGAAAAAAAAAAGTGTCTAGAATTCACTTCAAAGTAGAATTCTTATCTGTTTTACTTCAAAGCGTCTCTAATCCGCAACCATAACCATAACTCAGCTCAGCCTATTTCTGCTTACATCACTGTGGCCTGACAATGGTCCAGATTTAATACAAAGTTCTAAAAGAGTGTCATACGTTTGCTATGGTCTTGGCCTTTGACTGAAATTACATCACCCCGGCATGCAATTGCTCTTCCCGCCTCTAGATGGGAATTTCTCATTTCACGTCAGGTGAGACCACATGGAATTACATTCATTCACAAGATTTGACATAGCTTGCACATTGAAAAGGGTGTTGCTCTTGTGCCTTAAATCGTTTGGTCAATGCCCGGTGCCAGTGCAGCGGTAAACGAGACATACATAAGAAATAAGTCCAGTTAATAAACTATATATACAGTGCACAGCACTGGCCACAAACAATAATGGCTTCTTCGCCTTATTTAAAGTAAAAGTATGAGTCAGACTGCCATTAAGGTAAAAAAAAAATAAATAAAAAAAAACAGACCAAGTAATTATTCACAGAGTGACTCCATGCTGTAGTATTTCAGGAAGAGTCTGTCGATTAACACATACCGGGTGAAAACATCGTACAAAACAACGATTTGTATCGCATCTCCACACCCCCCTGGGATTTAATTAAGAGCTAATGTAAAGCCAGGCTGCTGTTTAATTATTCTCCTTTCTTTCCTGCTTTGGCTGGTAATAGGTATTCATGATTTTCCACCACTGTGCTTCAATTTGGGTGCCACCTCCCGTTCGGCAGGGAAGTATTTCGGGGCTACCTTGGAAAATAATGCCGCCGGAGGTTTCATGGACACGTCTCCCCGATGAGGGCCGTGGGAGGCCACGGAGTGAAGGCCCAGCGCGTTTAAATTTTTCTCGCCACGTTTCAATACAGGCTTTCAACTGTCCGAATAAGGAGTGCCTTGGATTCCCTACCTGTTTGCCACTTGTATCTTTTATATTTCATACGCAGCCTCTGTGGCCACTTTTTGACCGTGGTGGGATCCCTTTGATTGGCAGATTCCGTTACCCTGGGTGACAAATGTGTTACACACTCAGTGTGCCATCTAGAAATGGCTTTTTTTCTGAAGCTGAAGCACATGACCTCATTTAAGGGTTACATGATTTTTTGCACCCCCTCGTTTCGGTCTCCCCCAACCATTTTACACCCCATGAGCCCCCACACCCCACATAAAAAAATAAAATAAAATAAAAAAGTTTACAAAAAATAAAAATAAAAACACAAGAGAACATGATACTGAGCTCAGAGAATGTGCAGAAGCTTTACCTACTATTGAGACGGCACAAAAGATAACTCAGCGCAGGCTTGTTTTCATATTGCTGCATGATCCATGTGATGCCAATCTCCCGTTGAGAAGCAGGACAGAAAACTCAAAAACCGGCAGCGCTCTGGCTTGTCTTCCCACAAACCAACTACCTCAGGTGCGTAGGACTGAACAAAGACTAAACAATAGAAAACAAAAGAGGAAATGCACTGGTCAGGAAAGGGATAAATCCACTCTCACGTAATCCAGGACAGCGCAGACTTGACTGACACAGGTGAATGAGGTCTGTGTGATTCCCGGAGAACTGATGAATTTAAGTGAAATATTGGAAGCTCCCCTCCTCTCGAACCCCACTGCCGCTATAAAATTCCCATCGTTTCATGTTGTGGCATGACGTTACAGAAGAGAGACCTCCTTTGGATCAGGCCGGTATGGAACAGGCGCTAATGAAAGTCAGGCTCACCTTGAACAGCCACCGTCGTTAAACCCGCCGCTTCAGAGCCGGAGCAGAACCGCTCTGCGTTTGGATAGTTGAATCGCTCGTCGTCAACTTTTTTATTTCCCACAAAAGAAGGTATCCCCCTGGGCGCAAGCCTTGGAACTGTGTTTTCAGCTTTTCCTTGGAATGTCCTTCATTTATGCTTTTTATTTTATTTTTTATGCTCTTCATGTTAAAGGGCTATAAAGCAGCCTCTAGGCTTTCCATCATGTTAGATAGAGCACAATACAAAAAATTCTGATTTCTGATTTCCCAGGATTATTAATGATAAATGTGATTGCGTAAGCTAAAAACGCAAGGCTACTAACCTGCAAGGTCAGCCCAAAGATCTCAGACTGACCAACCAAGCCCACATCTATAAGTCACTTATAAAGCTAGATGAAAGATAAGGTTACAGTTAGATATGGAGTAGAGTTCAGACAAGAAGGAATAGAACATCATCTTCATTACATACGGAAATTGTGGAGAAGCCTAGACATAGAGTAGGCCAGAGAAAAGTGGGGAAAAGCATGAACACTTGTCACAGCGCCTCCTCGATGAAAGGGTTCGGGTACCACAGAGGTGTAGTTTGGTTTCTTTTGTGTGCGGAGACAAGTTCCACACTTGATACAGTGTGTGCCCCAGCAGGGTGTGCCTTTTCCGGATGGGCAGTTTCAGCAGGTTTAATTCTGCAGACTGAAAAGGTGGGAGGCTCACCGTGTCAGCTTCCTTTTGTCTGCTCGGTAGGGTCCGACGGAGATCGATAAGCCCTGGAGCCTGGGGCGAGCTCAATGCTACAGGAGGGGTCCACGGTGCTGACAATAACCTGCACCTCCTCACACCCTCCCCGCACCTCCGCCCTGGCTTCCCTGCTCCACAATTAAATGGAAATGTTTGGTATGTTCAGGGGATCACCAACAGAACCAAGCCAAGCTGTATTTGTGACCACTAATTCAACGTTTTTACATGGGTCTTGAAGTGAAAGGCCTGTATTCGGTCAACGCTTTCCATGACTTAGATTGGCAGTGTATTTTTAAATAAATGGCTTCAAAAAATGACGTCGCTGGTGCATGAACATACACACAGAAACAAAGAAAAGACTTTGGCCTGCCAGAACCGGATGCTGACGTGTCGATTATACATTTTTAAATTGTATTTAACACTGATATTGAGGCTTTTAGCGGTTACATTTGTCATTAATCTATGCAAAGTGAAAAGGTGAGAGAGAGAGAGAGAGAGAGAGAGAGAGAGAGCCTCAGTTGAGAGTTATCTATAAATCATTAGAGCTGAACGCTAGCCCATTGCTCTGTAAGGTTATCGACTTCCTGCCCGTCTGCCTTTCACAAAACCGGAACAGCTTGGGTTCAGAGACACGGGCGCTGTGTGCAGAGAGCGAATGAACTACGGTGCTCCCCTCTAATCCTCAGGGTAGACCTCACACCCCACCTCACGCCCCGTTCACCTTCACAACCAGCAACCAGCCACCCAGAATCAGGAGACATCGTTTATTTTCCATAATGGGAAATTAAGTATGCCCTAGGGTGTGTTTCCCCCCCCCCCACTCTGTTTCTCAGAGCTGTCAAATGAGCATTGAAATAAAAAGAAAAAGGCATTTAAAACAGCAACACTGGTGCCATATAATGTAAAAGCTACTCCAAAATGTGATATTTGGAAGTAGCCTCTGAAAAAGCCATTTTGAAATACAACCTGTTATTATGTAATAAAAAAAAAATTTAAAAAGTTAAATTTAACAATCATTTTTTCTAAATACTTCCAATAAATCATTTGAGCCAAGCAGGTTCAAAAAATAAAAAGCCGAAAATAGGTTGTAACTTATGAGCCAAGATGCAGGCAGACACTTGTACAAAATAATTGCTAGCTATAACACAAATATTACACTATTTATGTTCTTAGATGGCTAACCACATGCCTAAATAAATAAACAAATAAATAAAATAAGAATAAGAGGAAGAAGAATAAGAAGAATTACTTTTTTTGAATGGAGAAACAACTTTAAAATAGACATGTTTTGGATGCTGTCTGGGCTAAATGGAGATCATTTCCATAAAATGAACCCTTGATGGGGACATGATGACAGTAATTGAAAAGATCATAATGTCAGTTTAATGTCAGTTTGACATTTTCAAAATTCATTTGTGCTGACATTTAACGAAGTGTGTCTGTCATCCCTTACCAAAGTAAGGACTTTTTAATGTTTTATTTTTTTTAATTTTTTTTTTTTTTTTTGTGAAAACTGAATTTCATATAACACACACCTCCAGGTATGACTCAGCCACTATACAGTACATGATTCCGATAACCACGCAGAATCAGCAGAATCCAGTGCAATGTATCATGATGGCATATCTTTTGTGCATTCCAAAGGTTAATGCCACTGTAAAAATAGAAATCCTAAAAACTGCAATATGTCAAGCTGTCATTATTTGGCTTTACATTTCCTGTCTAACCCCTTCCAAATAAATGAATAAAGTTTTTATTTTTTTTATTTTTTATTTTTTTAATGTAGTGTCATATTTTTACAATGTACAAAATTACAAAATGAAATGTAAAAAAATAAATAAATAAATAAAATCCCATTTAATCAAAACAAAAGATTGCTACTCATACAGCTACTCGGGCACCTACTGCACAGAATCAGTCCATGAGACTTCCCTTGGTGACGGCAGTAGCCGTTAATGCTAAGCTACCTCATTAGGCAGAGAAGGAGAGGGCCCATTTGTCCAGTGTTTATGCAGAAACGGCTGTAGCAGCTGCTTCACCGCAAAATCAATACATTCATATGGGGCTCTAATACGCTCAAAGCACCCCAGGTGAGACTGTATGGACGAAGGCTTGGTAATCAGAAACATTACTCTGTTAAAGCACGGACTGCCGGCACAGTGGAAATGCGTGTTTACAGTGACAAACAAAAACAAATATACTACTGCAGAACATTACTGTGCAGAGACTGAATTAAATCAGGGCTTTCAACCCCGCAGAAAATCACAAGGCCTGTACATTGCTTTGAATGTCTTCCCTAGGCACAGTTTATTAAGCTAGTTTCACGATAACTTACTGTTGAGTTTTAGGAGTGGCTACACAGAAGCCATAGGGGATTTTGCAAATGAAAAGAGCAATATAATGGGCAAATACCGGTCTTCTAGAACATTAAATGAACTGGAAAAATTCTCTCTCTCTCTCTCTCTCTCTCTCTCTCTCTCCCTCCATCTCACTCACTCACTCACTCACTCTTCCTGTTTTACAATATCAATACCTGGAACTCCGCCTCAATCTGTGGTATGGAGTTATGACTGTGCTAGGGCTGAGCTCATCCACGCCACAGGAGGGTGCGATTGTCCAAAGAGGGAGAGTTTCACTCGACAGAGCTTTCCTCGTCTCATCACGCACTAGGCGGCTCCTGCATCAATGCGCCAAACGCAGTGCTCAGCCCGTGAGGTGCGGACCACAGAAAAAAAAGAAAAAAAAAATCTAAAATAAAGATGAAAAACTCAACGGCTGGCGGCTCGTACTTCAGAAGGGAAAATGTGCTTGACTGTACTCCAGCAAATTGGCAGGGAGGACTCGGCCCGCAATGACAGGCTGCAGAAACAAGTGGGAATTTCAAACCGAGAGAGGGAGGAAAAAAAGGAGAAAAATAAAGCAGCTGTCTGCGGTAATTCCTGATATTACCGCTCCTCAGGCAGTCCGTGGGATGCGTCGCCAGTGGCGTTCTCTTTCTCGCTCGCCCAAGTTTCGTTTCTCATTCCCTGCACCTCCCAGAGAGAGAGCGCTGAGCTCCCATGACACCTGTGCCCCAGGTATTCCGACCTCCCGGAACACCTGTGCCCCAGGCATTCCGACCTCCCATCACGCCTCCACCCTAGGTATTCCGACCTCCTGTGCCCCAGGTATTTCGATCTCCCATCACTCCTCCGCCCCAGGTATTCCGATCTCCCACCACACCATCACCCCAGGCATTCCGACCTCCCGGCATCTTTGCTCTCATTTCCGAGAGGCGCTGCCTCGGGAACACCGCGATTCAACGGGGATTCACGCATGAGCGTTGGAGATTCGCCAGAGAGACGCATTTTTTAAAAGCATAAATGATTAGAAAGTTTTTTTTCAATTCTTTTTTAAATCCACCCCTTCCTCTCCTGGGTGGGAGCAGGGGGACGTGGTCATGAGTGACATGCCACACTGGATGGGGGGGGGGGGGGCATGACGTGACTGATTCGGAGCCAGGACATCTGTGCTATTCTTTCTCAAGCACACAGGTAATGATATCAGTATGGCCGCTTATTCCTGGTCAGGGTCGTGGGGGGGGGGGGGGGGGGGGCTAGAGGCTATCCCAGCATGCACACACTGATACCTATGAGTCTCCAATTAGTCTACCTGCGTGTCTTTGGGCTGTGGAAGGAAACCAGAATACTCGGAGGAAACCCACACAGACACGATGGAGAGAATGCAGAATCCACACAGAAAGGCCCTGGCCGGGATTCGTACACTATCTCTTTGCTGTCATGCAACAGTATTACCCATCGCATTACCCAGTATTACCCCCATGCCACCTTATAGAACAACATGCGGGTGACGTAGAGGAGAAACTCAACTGGGAACACCAATCACTTAGCACGATGTCAGACCACCTGACAGGGCCGAGGCAGCCCGTACGGAGCGTGACAGAGTCTGTCGTCCGGCCATGTCTGTCTTCCTAACCTC